>JAADXX010000594.1:0-18273 GCA_023338025.1 Phytopythium oedochilum
GGTGAGCGTGCACGCAGCGCAGCGGCGGGACAAGATGGCGTCCATCGCGAGGCAGCAGCAGACGCGCGAGGCGCTCGGCTCGGCGCTGGACGGCAACTCGTCGGTCGGGTCCATGTTCGTCAGCGACGTGCGCGCGCTGCTAAAGGACCTGAAGCAGGACTCGACCGGCAAGCCGTGGGTGGTCAAGGAACGGCTCGAGAAGACGCTGCAGGGGCTGCCGTCGCACAGTGTGTCTCGCTCCGCGCGCTTCTTCGTCCATCAGCCATCTCTCTGTTAGTAACCGGACATCGCGCCTTCTTCGTGTTGCTGCTGCTGCTTATTGTAGTCATGGATCGTGTGACGGGGAACAATAGCAAGGCGGACAAGTCGGAGGGCGAGCTGCATCTGGAGGGTCAGCTTGCGGCGGCAGCGGCGGAGCAGGAGCGGCGGCGGCAGCAGAAGGAGGCGAAAGAGCTGCAGAAGAAGCAAGCCGATGCCTCGACGTCGAGCGGCGCCTCCATTCGGGACAAGTACCTCGACAAGATCAAGATGCTGAAAGCGAAGGTCCAGGGCGACTCGACGGCGAGCGCGGCGTCGACTGTGCCGCCCAGCGTGGCGGATGTCACGTCGGCGGTCGCGGAGGTGGCCACGTCCAAGGGTCTGACGACGTGGATCGTGAACGAAGGCACAAACGAAGTGCTGGTAAGACTCGTGTTAATTTCAAGGGGCGAGATGCATTTCATTCGCATTGACAGAGTTGCGGATCGCTGGTTATGGACAGAGCTATTCGGACATGCGCGGGCTGTTCAAGGCTGTCCTTCCCCCTCGCGATCTGCTCCAGCGGGTATGGCTTGTCAAGGCTTGCTAACCTCTTGTAGTGTTGACCTTGGCGTTTTGTCCGTTGCAGGAAGAGTTCAGGCTGTTCGTGCAGGAGGTGCGTGGGTCCATGATGGTGCAACAGCGCCGGTCTTCTTGATGAATGATCTGACGATGGCGGATGCGCTCCCCAGATGGAAGGTCAGTTCGACTCGATTATGTCGATCGAGGAGTACGAGAAGCTGCCGGACCCGGAGCCGATCGCAGCCATCTGCAAGCAGCTGGGGCTTGAGCCGGCAAGCGTCATGGTGCGTCGGCATTAGAACCCGCGGGTGTCCTTCTTTGCGAGGTCCTCACTGCCTGGGTGTTCGCAGGTTGTGGCGCGCCACGCCTCGACCATCCGCGCTGCCAAGTACGGATCTGATGCATGCCATGCAAGGTAGTGCTGGTCTCTTCTAACGACGGTTGGGGCCTGCTTTGTGCGCCACAGGGCAGCCAACACGAACGTGTGCCACTACATTCCTGGGCCGAAGGACATCCCGAACCACAGCGCGCACCACCACCTCAAGTCGCTCAAGGACTTCCAGTACCTCGTCGAGGAATTCAACGGCATCTCGTACCGTGGTAGGATCAAGAACGGCACCATCGTGTTCTAACCGGCAGCTTCCCTTTTGCTGCTGCAACGGCATCCATGGAACTTGTTGCCTCAAACTTCAAGCCGTTCATTTCCTCAATTCATTTTCTCGCCCAGTCCTTTTCAATTCGTATTTGAATTGAAACACCCCCCTTTACTTTGCGCAAGATACTCCATGCATCATTCGGCCGTCAACATCGCTTCCTCATCAGCATTCGCGGTTGTTCTCGGCGGCGGCGCGCGAGCGGAACAAGGACGAACGGGCGCGTCACTAGGGGACAGGGCGAGGGCCGAGACAGCGTAGCAGCTGCGCCGTGAAGGGGGAGCGCCAGGGAGCTAAAGCACGCGCTCGCGGGGGCAGAGAAAGAGGAGGAGGACGAAGAAGATGGCGTACAACTACGTGGCGACGGCCCAGAAGCCGACGAGCGTGACGCACTCGCTGACGGCGGCGTTCACGAGCGCGGGCGACCGCAACCTGCTGCTGGCCAAGTCGACGCGCTTTGAGGTGCACCTGCTGACGCCCGAGGGCCTGCAGCCGCAGCACGACATCAACCTGTACGGCCGCATCGTGGTCTTCGAGGCGTTCCGCGCGGCCGGCGAGGCGCAGGACTGGCTCTTCGTCATCACGCAGCGCTTCCAGTTCTGCGTGCTCGCGTACGACGCGGCCGCGCGCCAGGTGGTCACCAAGGCGCACGGCAGCGTGCGCGACGCGATCGGCCGCAGCAGCGAGACGGTCACCACGGGCAACATCGACCCGGAGGGCCGCCTGATCGGCATGAACCTGTACGAGGGCTACTTCAAGGTCATCCCGATCGACGCGGGCAAGGGCCACCTGCGCGAGACGTTCAACATCCGCCTGGACGAGCTGCGCGTCATCGACATCAAGTTCCTGCACGGGTACGCCAAGCCCACCATCTGCGTGCTGTACGAGGACTACAAGGCCGCGCGGCACGTCAAGACGTACCACATTCTGGTCAAGGAAAAGGACTTTGCCGAGGGCCCGTGGAGCCAGGCGAATGTCGAGGCCGGCGCCAACCTGCTGATTCCCGTGCCGGCGCCGATGGGCGGCGTGCTCATCGTCTCGAACCAGACCATTGTGTACCACAGCGGCAGCACGTTCCACGCGATCCCGATGCAAAGCACGGTCGTGCAGGTGTACGAGAGCGTCGACGCGGACGGCTCGCGCTTCCTGCTGGCGGATCAGTACGGCACGCTCTCGGTCGTTGCCCTGCAGCACACTGGCGCGGATGTCCACGGAGTTCACTTGGACGTGCTCGGCGAGACGAGCATCGCGTCGTGCCTTTCGTACCTGGACAACGGCGTTGTGTTTGTCGGCAGCGCGTTCGGTGACTCGCAGCTGATCAAGCTGAACGCGGAGCGGGATGCGCAGGGCTCGTACATTGACGTGCTCGACACGTACGTGAACATCGGGCCGATCGTCGACTTCTGCGTCATGGATCTCGATCGGCAAGGTCAAGGCCAGATTGTTACGTGCAGCGGTGCTGACAAGGACGGGTCGCTGCGTGTTATTCGCAACGGCATCGGCATCAATGAGATGGCGCGCGCCGAGCTTCCCGGTATCAAGGGCATGTGGGCGTTGCGTCCGACATTTGCAAGCGAGCATGATCTGTACTTGGTGCAAAGCTACGTGAGCGAGATCCGCGTCTTGGGCATTGGCGAAGAGGACGAAATGGAAGAGATGGAGATCGCATCGTTTGCGAACGCCAAGACGCTGTGCTGCCAGAACCTTGTCGGCGACTTGTGGCTTCAAGTGACTGAGCACGAGGCACGCCTGGTGAATGCCCACACCTTTGCGCTTTGCTCGACATGGGCTCCTCCGCACGGATCGCGTATTACCGTTGCTGCAGCGAATCCTACGCAGATCGTAGTGGCCACGTCGGGCGGCGTCCTTGCTTTCCTGGACGTGCAAGTCCAGCAACTTGTTGCGGTTGCGCAGGTCACAATGGATCATGAAATCGCATGCGTCGACATCACGCCGCTCGGAGCAAGCTCGAGCGTCGATGACAAGGAAGACGTCAAGATGGAGTCGGTGGAGTCGGGCCACTGGGAGGGTAATGCGCTGCGGTCGTCGATTTGCGTCATCGGCATGTGGACGGACTTTTCAGTGTCCGTCCTTCAGCTGCCAACGTTGAAGCCTATTGCAACAGAGGCTCTCGGCAACGACCTGTTGCCGCGCTCGGTCCTGTGCAACACGTTCGACAACCAAGATTACCTGCTTGTAGGTCTTGGGGACGGTTCCCTTTTGAACTTCCATATTGATGGTGCCACCGGCGCCATGACCAACCGCAAGCGCGTGTCACTTGGGTCTCAGCCGATCTCGCTGTCGCGCTTCCGCTCCAAGAACGTGACGCACGTGTTTGCTGCGTGCGACCGGCCGACCGTAGTCTACTCGAACAACAAGAAGCTGCTGTACTCGAACATCAACGCCAAGGAAGTGGGCGTCATGTGCCCGTTTGACACGGCTGCTTTCCCCGAATGCCTCGCGCTCGCCTCCGAAGAAGAACTCACGATCGGCATGATTGACGACATCCAGAAGCTTCACATCCAGACGTTCCACTTGAACGAATGGGCACGCCGCATCGCTCATAATGCTCAGTCGCACACGCTCGGTGTGCTTACGGTCACATTCGCGGTCGACGACAGTGGAGAAGAGGTCGACCAAGGGTTCGTGCGCCTCTTTGACGACCAGACCTTCGAGCTGCTCCATTCGTACCGATTGGACCCGTTCGAGACGCCGTGCTCGGTGACGTGCTGTTCATTCGCGGGCGATGCCGCGAACACGAACTACCTTGTCGTCGGCACCGCCTACGTGCACGAAGAGGAGACGGAGCCTCACCAGGGACGAATTCTTGTGTTCTCGATCACCGGTTCGCACGGCGGTGAGCGAAAGTTACAGCTCGCGGCTGAGAAGGAGGTCAAGGGTGCCGTATACTGCTTGGACGCTTTCAACGGCAAGGTGCTCGCGGGCGTCAACAGCAAGGCACAGCTCTACAAGTGGGGCGAGAACTCTGACAACGAGAAAGAGCTGGTGCCCGAGTGCGGCCACTACGGACACACGCTTGTGCTGTACATGGAGTCGCGTGGCGACTTCATCGTCGTGGGCGACCTCATGAAGTCGATCTCGCTTCTCAACTACAAGGCGGATGGCGGCAACATTGAGGAGATTGCCAAGGACCTGAACTCGAACTGGATGTCCGCGGTCGGCATCCTGGATGACGACACGTACATCGGCAGCGAGACGGACTTCAACCTGTTTACGGTGCAGCGCAACAGTGGTGCCGCGTCCGACGAAGAGCGCGGTCGCCTCGAAACCGTGGGCGAGTACCACTTAGGCGAGTTCGTCAACCGATTCCGTTATGGTTCGTTGGTGATGCAGAACCAGAACAGCGCTGCCCCCACGACGTCTTCAGCGGCGCCGGTGGCTGTTGAGACGGATATGAAGGACGTTGGACAGGATGAAGACGCGTCGGAAGATGTGGTCTCATCCGTGTTCTCGCCCCACGACTCGATGCTTTTCGGCACGGTCAGCGGCATGATCGGCGTCGTCCTTCCGCTCACAAAAGAGCAGTATGTGCTGCTCAGCCGCGTGCAGGACGCGCTGAACCAGGTTGTGCGCGGCGTCGGCGGGTTCTCCCACAAAGAGTGGCGTACGTTCGAGAACCGGCGCGCTGCCACGGAGGCTCGCAACTTTATCGACGGCGACCTGGTCGAGAGCTTCCTTGATCTGACCAAGCCGCAGATGGGCCAGGTCGTGGAGCTGCTCAACGCGGACGGCCACCTGGAGGACAAGGTGCCGTTCACAGTCGAGGGCCTCACGAATCGGATCGAGGAGCTCGCGCAGCTCCACTAACCTCGGAAAGGTCTGCGACGTCGGGTGTGTTCGAGTTCTGCACGGTGCTAGCGAGTATGGGGCGTGCCGGGCGTTGCGCGTCGGCATCGGATTTGCAAGTTGTCGCCGTTTCGACAGGCTAAGGACATGAACAAGCAAGCTTGGTCTATTCCTGTGGCGCGAGCGTCCGAGTCGGGAGGCAGCGTTATCTATCGGTCCCTGACGTTGTGTTCTTCGAGTTGAGCTTGTCGAGCAGGACGCGATGCCAGCCAAGAGCAAGGTGATAACCAGCGACCACCACCGCTGCCACTTTCTCTTGCAGCAGCTGACGCGTCACACCACATACACAGGACCAACCCAAGAGCAAGCACACCGTCAAGCTGCCATCGCTGTCACCGCCTAAGAAGGCACGCCCTTGCGTTTCCGTCGGACGCTTCAGCACTATCGAATGACTCACTCCACTTCCTAACAGATCGCAGAAGCGTCCAGCTCACCGGTAAAGCCACCAAAATCTGCTCTACCCACTGGATCGACAGCGAACTCCGCAGCGAGACCAGCCGTGTCGCCATCATCGCCGCCAAAGGCTGACGCGAGGAAGCGGCCGCTGGCCAAGCTCGGCTCGTCCCCCGCCAAGTCGACTGTTGGGACCATTGCGCCGATAGAGAAAGAGGTGATACTCGAGCCCGGAGTGACACCCGATCGAAAGCATGGCGAGGACTCATGGTGGTTAATCGCACTGCCGCAGACTCAGCCCGTTGCGGAGGCTTTAGTCAGTCCATTCGACACCGACGCCGTTGCGAGCGAGACGGAGGATACGGCAGTCCCGACGATGGCTGAGAGTCAATTGTCGGAAGCACCAGGCCCAACCGTAACGCTAGAGCGGAGAGACACCGCGGCAACAAGCGTCGTAGTCGCTGAAGAGGTAGCACCGACACCACTGTGCGGCGACGGCAGTGTGCGGCTCATCTATCAGCAGTACGGCGAGCTCTTCCCGATCGCGGGCGGCTCGACGACCCAGGCAGCCGTCGACGAGGTCTACTGCCTCTCTTTCGTCATGCCCAATTGCCGCCTGCATCTCGCGCGGTACGAGGACGCGGAGCGGTTTGCTCGCCTGGAACGCGGCGAGACCCACGAGAGCGTGTTCGTGCGCGAGCAGCCGCTGGGCACGTTCCTCGGCCTCGAAGCCGGTCAGGCGTACTTCGTCGTGGTCGAGCAGGAGGCGGAGCAACTTGAGCGAGACCAGCAAGCGACACGCGAGCTCTGGGCCCCAGAGCGCGCGAAGGAGAAGCTCGAGCGCGACGACGGCCGCGGCTTCGAGTCGTGCTCGTGCATCTACGGCAACCCGTGTATGGACGAGTACGGCTGTCGCGACTGGCACGCGCGCTTCGCCGTGGCCGCCGCGAACGGATGGAAGGGGTTCTGAGCTGCGATTGATCCTCGTCAGAGGTATCCCATGCTCGTGGATGGCTCGCAGCCGACCGGGTTCACGCCACCCACTGGATATTACGAGGCGACGAGTTCCGTTGAGGATGACGTAGCGGACAGGATAGCGAAGAAGAGAGGTGTCGCGGCGCCGTGAGGATGTTGAGGGCGGTCATCAAATCCACGAACGATCACCCTTGCTTGGCGACCAGTGAGGCGCCGAGACCTCGCAATGGATGTCCTTGCGTTGAGTGGTCAGCGACTCGGAACGTGTTGACGCAGCGGAGCCAAACGAGCGCGCCGCAATCCAACGAGTCCCACGGACCGCGGCGTGAAAGACTTTACGCTCCTGCGGTCTAAGGGGCGATGCGCATTTCCATGTCGGACGTTGGCCGAACGCTCCGTTGAACGCTCCGTCGAACGCTCCACCGACCAAGACGATGCGTGCGGCGAGAGCTCCGACCAAGATGGAAACGGCAGCATTGTCCGTAGCGATCGCTCGCTGCAGGGGCCGGCCGACAGGACCTTCGGTCTTTCGCCGTGCCGTTCTCGCCCAAACTTTGTCGGAGCTCTCATCCCGCTTCAACCTCTCCAACGTCATAAAAGCTCCTCACCGGTCGGTCCAGATCTTATTTTCCTTACAGCCTCAAGTGTGTATGGACCTCTCATACTGCATAATACCGGAGCTTCTCGCTCCCACTCGCTGGCCAGCCTCGGCGCGCGCCGGTCGAATCATGCGCGTGCGTCGCGGAACGTTAGCTGTGGCGGCGGGCTCTTCTTCTCGCGGAAGCCCCGAAGGAGCCGGACGCAACTAAGGCTGTCGGTAGGTGAAGACATGCGCTCTTGCGCGCACGGGTAGTAGCCACCTGCTGCGCAAGAGACCTCGCTCGTTCGTCACTCGCCAACTCGCCGCCGGCCGCCGAGAAGCCCCGCCCGGCCATGTCGTCGGTAGCGCTGACCGAGCCCGCGGACGAGAGCTACCGGATTGCGGTCAGTCCGCGGCTGCCGGTCGACGGCCGCGACAGCCGCCAGCGCGCGCCGGGGGGCGTGCTCGAGCGCTTCGGAGGCGGCCTCGTGGCCAACCAGCTGGGCGTCGGGCTCGTGCAGGGAGCGGTGCCAGCGCTCGTCTACCCGCTCGTCAAGCGGCGGCTGCTGCTCGAGGGATACCAGGCCAACTCGGCGCAGGCGCTGCTCGCCGTCGCCCTCACGTGCAAGCTCGGGGTGAGCGTGCTCATGGATCATCTGCTCCCGACGACGCGGAGACGGCGCGTGCCCTTCATCTACGCCGGCTGGCTCCTCGTGCTGCTGCTAGCCGCGGTGCTCGCCAGGATACACGCGTCGACACCGACTGCGGCAGCCGAGATACGCGGATCGAACGACGGACAGCTCGCGGAACTCGGCGCCACGTCGGTCATGCTGCTCGTTGGCGTCGCGTTCGGCTCGGTCGTGGCCGACGCCGGGTGCGAGGCGCTCATGGTCGACACGGCGCGCTGTCGGCGTAGCTTGACGGAGAGCGACGGCGCGCCTACCAGCGCGGACCAAGCCTCACACAGAGCCCTGTACGCGCTCCGCTTCGCCGCGGATGTGCTCGGCGCGTTGCTGGTCGGTGTAGGCCTGAATGACGCCGCGTTCGGCGGCTCCTTCCCGTTCGCGATGCCCGTGTCAGTGCTGTTCGAGACGCTGATCGCGGTCGCCTTGGCCGCGATCATGGCGACCATGTGGGGCGTCAGAGAAGACGCCATGCGCTCGATCGGCTTGGACACAGTTGCTGACGAGCCGGTAATGGAGAAGACTGGACCGCCAACACCACCCCCGAGTAACCACGTGGCGGAGACTCCCTCGATCGCCAAGCTCAATGTTGTCGAGCTGCGTGGCCTCGGGCACGTGGTTCGCAGCCGAACGACGTGGCAGTTGGCGCTCTTTGGCTTCCTTCAGAAGCTTTGTGTCGACCTCCAAGCTGCGCCGCGACTGGCCATCCACACGTTGTGGCTCGACACGGACCCACTGAGCTTCTCCGTCGCCCTCGCGGCGGCTAGCGGGGCGTATGCGCTCGCGTCGCTGCTCTCGCACCGCGTGCTGCTGACCGCCGATGCGAACTGGCGGTCCGTGACGCTCGCTGCCGTTGTCATTGGGTCCGGTCTAGCGATCGTTGCTGGCGTTGTGACGGCCATGGACATCATCAGAAACAAGTACCTGGTGCTGATCGTCGAGCAGCTTGTGGTGTTCTGCGATGCCGTCACTGTGATGGTGCGCATGCTCGCGGTCGTCCAAATCGCGGAACCCGGACGTGAAAGCAGCACGTACGCCGTCGTCACAGCGTTCCACAGCCTCGCCGAGCCTGTCAGTGCGGCGGCCTCCAACTACCTCGGCGCGGCCTTCGACACGTTCGACGCTGACATCGCCGCGGATACTGAGCGCGTGCACTGGCACGTCATGGGCCTCATCATCACGCTCGGGGCTCTCAAGTTGGTGGGCAGCGCCTCTCTGTTGCCGCTACTCCCGCGTGACCAGCGCGCTGCCCTTGAGCTCAAGGAGCACTGGCACGTAGGAGATGGCGAAGACGGCTCAAGATGGACCGCAGTTGGCGTTTCGGTTGTCGTCGCGGCAATCGTCGTCTCCGTGACGGGGCTGATAGCCATTGTGCTAGCCGTTTTGGCGCCAATAGCGTGTCTTCCGTTCGCTGGAGGTGCGGGCTGCTGAGTGTTCCTTCCAACGGATGGATAGACACCAGGCGGGCAGCAAGTTGCAAGCCGGCGATGCAGTTGAAGTATTTAATCGAAGTGTGCTGGTGTTGAGAAGTGGAACACAAGAGGTTCGTCGATCTTTGGCAGCGTGGCCCCGAGACTCGTGACGAGCTCGTGCGGCTTGACAAAGACTCGGTAGCGGCACCGCTTCTCGAATGGCATCGAAGGCACAAATGCGAGCGTCGCGTCCGCGCCAGAGAACTCGATCTTGCCCTGGACGCTGCTCCAATCACGCGACAGGTTGACGACCTTGACGGCGTGGTACAGCCCAGAGTCGGAGAGCCCGACGATACCGTCGTCTAGGTAGAATTGGACGCTCTTGGGGATGCTTGGGCACGCTTCCCCGTCCTTCGGTGACATTAGGATCAGGTGATTCGGCAACGAGTCTTCGCGTTGAAGCGAGCTAAGCGCATCACGAAAGCCCGGCATCTCGACCTCCTTGTAGAGCCTCGCCGCGAGGTGATCGATACGAATTGTGTCCCCTTCAGCTCCTCCCACATTTCCAAGCGTTGGTGAAACGATGGTCTCGTCCGAGTTGAAGGCCAGCGAATGACAAAGAGCGCTCAACGCAATGCGCTGGCTGGCCGGAACGCGCCTCTGCGACTCGACCGACAAGCCGCCAGCGACGAGCAGCAAGTACTGCAGCGCTGCTATGGATATCCACGGCACCTTTGATGTGTCCTTTGATCCTAGGTGTTGGTAGAGATCGACTGCGCCGCGAAGATCTCGGGCTTCTGTTATCAACAATTCGGCCACGCGCCGTTCAAGCTCGTCAACATCCTGGTCAAGCCATTCACGACGAAGTAGACTAACCGAAACACACGCGAAAAGCATGGATAACGATGTCAGCATCGACACTGCGACTGCGAACGCCGACAGCGTTGGCGAACGCACCGCTCTAGCCAACCATCGCTTGAGAGCTTCCACGCCAGTGAGAACGCATCCTGCTCATCGTGTGATCCTTAGCAACAAGTCACTACTGCCAAGGCAGGGGGACAACGCAGATCGGCGTACCTGAACTAACTGGTGAAGCTGACCGATGACTGCCGCGAATCGCTCAGGGGAGTGGTCCAGCTCCGGAACAAAGCGCTCGAGGGCCAACACACACGAAAGCTTCTCAGTGTACCACGCCGACGCGACGTTGATCTGCGCAAGCTGCTTTCTCAGTCTTGTAAGCCCCATCAACAGGAGCGACAGCTCGTAGTTGGCTGCACGAGCTTCCGTCCTTATCGCTTCCAGCTTCGTGGGTATTTGAACAGAGCTCGTCCCGTAGACTCTCTGGAAAACATCTTCGCCGCGATAATGAGACTTGATAAGCTCGCCAAGGTGCTGCGCCGTCATTTGAAGAGCTTGCGATTCCCCAGAAGGCGAAGCAGCATCCGAGACTGACGGCGAATGAGGAACTTGGTCCCCTGACTCTGTCGCTTGTCCATCTGAGCGTCCGAGTGGCTCAATCAGCAGCGGCTCCGAGTATTCGCCAAAGTGGTCGACGCTGCACCGAGCAACGCGGATACACGCCGCGAACGCACTGGTCGCAATTGTCACGGACCGATCGTACCCGTGGTGGACGACCTTGTACATTCCGTTGATCACCTCTGTCTTCGTTCTAGTAGCAACACAGACACAGCATATGCACATGGAGTACTTGGCATCAGAGCTTCCTTTTCGTCAGACCAGCCGGGAACAATAGACAACACAACACGTACTTATCGAACCACCAGGTCTTGTCGTAGCGAGCCCAGAAGGATTCCGAGAAGGAAGCCATCTCCACGACGCAGTAGTACGGTGTCGTAGCTCTTTCGTCCTCTGAAAATTCTCTTGCATCAACGGACTCGTGCGCTCTTCGGGTTGGGAATGGGACAGTTGATGCCGGATTCAAGTCCAGCACGAGATGAGACCGTGTTCGGGACTGGAGGACTGGTGTAGATGCAGGTTGCTTCATCGATTCGTCGTGTTCGAGCGCTATCAGCGCCGTCCAGCCGCTTTCGGAGAGTGCAACCGTGTTGTCCGCGATGGTTGCTGGATGCAAAAGCGTCTCGCGGTTCTTGGAGTTGATGGCGTGCGTGAGCTTGCAGATGGAGACATTGAGAGTGACAGTGCAGAATGCCGACCACTCGACGCCTTCTCGGTTATCTGGAGTGTTACCGAGGTCGACCATGATATTCGAAGCAATAGGAGAGAAGCTATGACCACCGAGTGGACGATAGCTCTCCGCGTTGTGAAGTGGTGGCGGGTCCCAGTGGTGAACGATCAGGTCTGCTCCCCCAGCTCGAACACAGAAAACCTGTCCTCGGCGAGCGCGGATTCGGAACCGATCGATTCCCCACTTGGTTCCTGGCTCAAGAGCGAAGCGGCCAGCACCATTCTCCCAGTCTTTGACAGCATCGGGTCGGTCTCGGATCATCCAAAGCGAAGCGGGGACCTGTGGTACATCTTGAGCCCTTATGGACGCCGAAGAGATGGTGCGTGGCCGGACCAACACCAGTTGGAGTTGTTCAAGCGGCGCCTCCAGCTCCAGATTGCCTGGCAACTTCCTCGCCACGACAGCGAACCGACCGAGTCGAGAGATTCGAGCACAGGGGCAACCACTCCATGAAGCCTCCGCCGCCGCGCCAAAACAAGTCGGAAGCGAGTCCACGTCTCTGCAGGTGCCTGTCCCCACATCAATCTCCACCACCACAGGTTTGTAGAAGCGGTCATCGACAGCCAGGCTGTGCGGGATACACGCCGTCGCGGGTCGCAGCAGATTGCCAATCGAGCTCGGCATGATGTCAACCACACTGCTGATCAGTTGATCACCGGCCTGTAGACGCAGATGAGGCTCCGTATCTACCTTTCTCTCGCTTGAAGATACATCGCAGAGCGCGATATCGGCTCCAAGCGAGTTGGAGACATCGTCTCCGTTAGCGTCAAGGCACTTGAAAAAGTTCGGAGCTAGAAGAACCGCGACTCCTGTCACCGGATGGCACAAAAACGCCCCAGCAGCCGCCTTGACATTACGCCACGCGTCGAACGCACTGCCAAGGTTGCTTTTGTCAACACGAAAGGCAGCTGTCGGGTTGTGGCGCACGCGGTCATCTACAACAAGCAGTTCCATGGCGGTCGACAACGCTCGGCCCTTTTGGTTGCGTACCTCGCAACTGTACACGCCGGCATTGTGCGTCTGGATGCTCTGCGAGAGGTAGAGCAGCGGCAATGTAGCCCCCTCAATAGCGACTTCGTTGATGAACCACTGATACGACAGCGGCTCGCCCTTGGCCGTGATCGAGACTTCCACTGACGACTCGATGGGCACGCGCAGCTCCGTTGGGAGGTCGTGCTGGATCAGCGGAGGGCCTGCAGCAGAACACTTCGCATGAATACACGCAGTGATAAGGATACACGAAACTCTGAGACGCACCGTCGTGGCCCCACTGGTCGGCAAAGCCTACCCAGAGTACCCTGACTTGATTGACCACGTCGGAGTCTCTCGAGTCGCTCCTAAGAGCGAACCGAGACGAAGCATACGGGAACTTTGGGACGCCAGCAAAGTAGTCAAGCAAGCAGCGCTGGCAAAACTACAAGCGCAGCGTATAGTTCACTTCAGTTGGAGGGACAACCGTAGATCAGTCGCATTGCGAGTGCCATCATCGTACTCGTCGTGCGCTCTCAGTATGTCGGCCTTCCATGAGCTCGTCGATGGCTGCGATGCACCTGAGTGCGGCCGATACCGCGAGTCGGACGATGAGTTCTTGTGGACACCGCTGCATCACTGCATAGATGACAACGCTGAGTCCCTAACAGAGCGCAGGGTTGGCCACCACGCTGGTCAGACGCTTGGGTATCAGCTGGGCAACGTCGTCTAGCGTCGGATGCTACAACAGGATCACCTCAATGTCCTTCTCCAGTATCATGGTCGCCGTCTTGTCGGCGATCCACTCGAGGTGCTCGACGCTCCAGCGCCGGTGAATGGCGTACACGAGCGCACTGCGTCGCTAAAGGTTGCAACACGTTAGAGCTCTCCATGTTGGTGATCGTGAGGCGAACGTCTCACCTTCGCGTCGAGGCGTGACACGCACGCCGGGAAGCGCGAGGACACGTAGCCCAGGAGATCGAACGCGGCTCGGTCGCTCGCATCCAGAGCGACCACGGCGAGATGCAGCGGCAGCTCGTCCTGCAGCAGCGCGCGTCGTTAGCGATGGAAGCAGCGCCTGCCACTCTCGCGTGAGGCTTCAGAGTACCTCGACGAACGCGAGCTGCAGCGCCTCGGCGTCGCTCGACGGCGGCTGGACCCTGTGCTTCTCCCTTAGCAGTACGCTTCGCCATGCATGCAGCGCCGAGAACAGCCGCGCATCCGGCCGTGAGCTACGGAGAAGCTCCCGCCAGCACCAGCTGGCGTCCCCCATCGTGCTGCCTGCTTTTGCCGCGTCGTTTCGAGATCCACTGGATAATCAGAAAATACTCAGATCTGATCCGATGTACACGCAGAAATGGCGGGAAAAAGCGTCGTGCTCGGAGCATGGCGACCGAGGAGCAGCGGCGCGAGCGCGACGGCGGCGAAGGTCCGCAGGGCCCGAGGTGCGCTCCTGTGTGTCGTAATGCGCCTGGTCCCCGGCGCGTCCTTGGCTGGCTGACGGCTGATTCCCAGCAGCGAGGCGGTGGAGCAGCAGCTCGACGCGCTGTACGCGTCGCGCGTCGTAGCGCGCGCGAGCGGCAAATCGGCGGCCGAGGCGGCCGGCGAGGTCGACGCTGCGCTGGTAGGCTGCGCTCTATTAAGTGCACTCGCTGCGCGGCCGCTGACGGGTTAACGGGGGGCGTGCAGGGCCGGCTGGAGGCGCTGCAGCAGGAGTACGTGGACAAGCAGGCGCAGCAGAACCTGCTAGACAAGCTGCTGCACGTGGAGAGCCTCGAGGAGCTGCAGCGCGCGGCGGGCGTGGCGCCGCAGACGCGCAGGGCGCACGTACAGTCGCACCTGGAGCTGCAGAGCGCCGTCAAGGAGCGCGTCTCGGCGCTTCGGCGCGTGGAGCAGCTCGCCCAGCAAGTCGAGCAGCGTGCGTCCGTCGGCCCTCGGCGCCTTGCTGGTGCACGGCGCGAGCTCTGACTGTGTGCCTGCTGGGACTCACCGCAACAGACAAGCTGCGGCTGGTCGAGTTTGAGAGCGGCCGGCCGGCGTATGAGAGCGAGCTGGAACGCCTGACGGACGAGTGGAAGCAGCTCCAGAGGAAGAACGCGCAGCGCAAGGCCTCGCTCCAAATGTCCACGAGCGTCATGATCAACGACGAGGAGGACTGCGGCCGCGTGCTCGAGCAGCAGACGCAGAGCATCCAGGAGCTGCACCAGAAGCAGGAAGTGCTCGAGGTGCGCGCGCGCGCTCCTCCCGTCTCTGTCTCATCCGGTAGCGCACGGAGACCGCCGAGGCTGACTCGGGCGTGGCTGGCAGGAGAAGCGCATTGATATCTCCACCCGCGTCAAGCAGACGGCCGAGAAGATTGAGAAGCTGACCAAGCAGGCTCGTCCATTGCCATGCGCTGCCTTTGCTGCCGGAGCGTGAGCGACTGACGCGCGTTCCTCCCCTCGTGCTGCGCTATCATAGAACGACGCGCGCAGCAAGGACGTCGAGGTGAAGAAGCGCGAGCAGGAGTTCCTGACGCTCCAGCACATGAAGGACTGGTGCGTGCGTGCGTGTCTGCCTGCTGTTCTTCAAACCCACTGGTCATCGCGAGAGAGGCAGCGGCGAGTGTGCTCACCCTCCGCGTCCAGGTACGAGCAAATGCGAGACATCCAGGCTTCGTTGACGGGCGTCAAGGTCGCGCGCGTCGGCGACGGCGTGCTCGAAGTGCTCGTGCAGCAGGAGCACGCGCTGCGCCTGTACTTTGAGCGCGAGTCGATGGCGCTCGAGCGCGTCGAGGTGCGCTGCCTGCCTGTCTTGTCGCCGTGCTCGAGCGAACGAAGCTGATGGTCGCTGCGCGTGCTGTGAACAGTTCGACGACGCGGTCGTGCCGACAGACGACTTGGTCGAGACCGCGCTGCGCGACAACAACGCCAAGCTGCTGCTGAGCGGGTACCAGCAGCGCCTCCTGGCGTCGCGCACGCCGTGAGGAGAGTCGTCGCCTCGGTGTCTAGCCTCCCCCGCGGTCCGGCAGTCCACTACGTTACTGTTGCTTGTCTCCGAGCTCGCGAACACGTCGCCGTCTATCATGTGCTAATACGCTCGCTGGCACGGCCGGCAGCGCCTCACTGAGCACCGGCGCCGGCCGAGGCGCTCGCGAGGACGCGGTCGATCTCGGCCGCTGGTACCCGCGCGTCCTCCATCCTCCGGCGAGCCACCGCGCGCTCCGTCGCGACCCGCAGCCGCGCGGCCTCCAGGTCGAGCCATAGCCTCTCGCGCTCCAGCCGAGCGCGCTGCTCGTCCCATTCGAACTGCCTCCGCCTGCGCTCGCGCTCCTCGCGCGCCGCCTCGACGAAGAGCCTCTTGGTCTCCTCCAAGCCGGTCAGCAGCGCAGGGCTCCCCCACGGAGCGAACAGCCCCGGCGCGGCCACCGGGACGGAGCCCATGGCCATCGGCAGCGCCGACAGGTCCGGTACGGAGAGCGAGCCGAGCGGAGTGGAGGCGGCGGCGTCGCTCTTTGGCGTCCGCGCCGGTGTCGCCGGGGCTTCGTGGCTGCTGGCGGCGTCTGCTGGCGGTCGAGCAGCCGCCTGGTCGTCGCCGTCGCGCTCTCTCCGCTTCCTCGGTGCGTACGGCCGCTTGGCGCGCGCGCCGGCGTCGTCCCCGGCCTGGCGCATGATGGGGTCGAGCACGTGGAAGTAGCGGCAGAGGCGCAGCACGGCCGCCTCGACCGCCGAGCGGCCGCCGGCCGGCGCGCCGTGGTCGTCCTCCTCCGAGCCCGAGCGCAGCGCGTCGGCCGCGCAGCCGCGCGCGGCCATCCACGCGCGCGCGGCCTCGTACGAGCGCTCGAGCTCGCTGATCTGCGTGCGGATGTTGGCGTTCTCGCGGTGCGCGATGCCGTGCCGCTGCATCTGGGCCTTGATCTGCGAGCAGAGCGCCTCGCGCGTCTCGCCGGACTGCGACTTGCCGCTGCGCCAGCGCGCGTAGTTGCCCGGCGCCGTGAGCCACTCGAGCAGCACGGCGATCGACGTCTTGCCGCCGCGCGTCGCGCTGTCGCTGTCCCACAGAATGCGCTGCTTCTTGCCGCCGTTGGTGCCGTTGGCGCCGTTGGCTTTGCGGCTGCCCGAGGCCGCGCTGTCGGCAGGGACCACGGCCACAGGCGCGCCATCGGGCGCGGCAGGAGCGCCGGCAGCGCCGCTCATGCTGCTGCGTGCCTTGTTATTGCTTTCCAGCACTGGCGGAGAGGTTGCGGATCGGTTTTCCACCAATCCGAGGCGAGAAAAGCGATTTCGAGCCGTGCGATTGAACAATAAAGTGGTGGAATGTTCCAAGCAGATCCATCATATAGAAATTAACGGGGTATACATTCACACTGGACAATTACAACTGTAAATGCGATAAACCAGATACTATATACTACAGGTGACTGGGTTATAAGATTAGACGGTCGGGAAACCACTCCTTTTCTCTCGTTCTCCCCCTTGTTTTTGTATTTTCCACGATTGTTATTAGCGCGCCAAAACGCGTGCCGCCGCCGCCGTCGCCGCCGCCGCCAGCTCCGTGCGTAAGCGCCCGCTCCCGCCGCCCCCGCGCCCCGTGCCGCTCGCCACACCACGCCAGCGTGTACGCGACGTCTCCAGCTCTCTGTACGTGTGTCGGCCGCTTCTGTCCGACGCGTAGAACCGGGTAAAACGCCCGGAGCATCTGAGCCCAAGTGCATCCGTCCTCGACGCGGGCGGACCGCCGGAGCGAGCGCGCCATGCCGCCCAAGCGCGGCGAGTCGCAGCGGCGGAACCTGACGTACCAGGAGAAGCTCATCATCATCCGCAAGAAGGAGGAGGAGCCGTCGTGGACGCAGGAGAACCTGGCCATGTGGGCGCGCGAGCAGTTCAAGCTGGCGACCAAGCCGACGCAGGCGACCATCTCGAACATCCTGCGCGCCAAGGCGCGGCTGCAGAGCATGAACGTGCCGCCGGACTTCCGCTCGGCGCGGCCGGTCAAGAACCCCGAGCTGGACGCGCTCATGATCCAGTGGGTGGCCGCCATGCTCGCGGACAAGGCGCCGCTGACGCGCGAGGCCATCCAGCAGAAGGCGGCGGCGCTCGCGCAGGAGCTGCAGCTCTCGAGCGCCATGAGCTTCTCCAAGGGCTGGGTCAGCAGCTTCATGAAGCGCCACCAGCTGCACTTCCGCCGCAAGCACGGGCTCACGGCCGGCGCGGACGCCGACCTCGAGGTCGTGCGCCAGAACATGCTCTCGTCGGCGCAGGCCTCGGCCGCGCTCATGGCCTCGGCCGCGAGCCTGTCGTCGGCCGCCAGCGGGATGGCCCTGGCCGGCGTCTCTGCTGGGAATGGGGACCTCGCGGACCCGGCGAACGCGTTGAACGCGGCGGACGAGCAGGCGCGGCGGCCGCCGCGGCTGTCGACCAAGCGCAAGCGCATGACGGTGTGGGAGGGCGAGCACCTGACGCCCGAGACGCGCGTGGCGCTCGGTGTGCTGCTCGAGTGGGTCACGGTGCCGGGCAACTACGCGCGCTGGCGCTCGCGCAGGTCGGCCAAGGAGAAGGAGCCGCTGTGCGACGAGATCAACCGGCTGCTGCGCACCCGCGGGCTGCGGGACATGACGACGACCGAGATCCGCGTGCACCTCGTGACGTTCGTCAAGTCGTTCAAGGCGGCCACGAGCTGGCTCACGGAGACGGGTCTGCGCGACGCGTTCGAGGTCGAGAAGGCCACGGGCGGCTAC
>JAADXX010000595.1:0-18264 GCA_023338025.1 Phytopythium oedochilum
GTCAGCTGCACCGCGTATCGTGGTAGTAGGGTCTGCAGGTACGGTCCGAGCGCGGCCCATTGAGCGGCCCAAGCCATGCGCACGGCCATTCGCGGCATGGAGATGATGAGCAGCGCGAGCGTCGACGCTCTCGGTCGCTTGACGTCATCATTGATCGCATCCGATCGCTGCGGGGAGAGCAGTCGTGCGTCGAAGCTTTTCTCGAGGTCCTTCGTCATGACAGGCCTTGGTCGCGATGTTGTTCAGCAGGTCGATGTATTAACCAAAGTGAGGCGGGTCGCTTCGGTGGTTGGTGGCGAATTAGAGAATGAACTGGTGCCACATGGACGGCGAGGATAGAAAGCGGCGGCACTGGAGCCCATATGGCGTTCTCGACTCTCGAGGACGTCGGGATGGTCATCACTTGGCGGGTCTCTCCGTCGAGGATGGATACTGTAGTCCTCGCAGTGCAGCACCACACTCGCGAATGCCAGAGGGCGCGCAAAGACAGCCTCCCGACAAGAAATTGCAGCAGTCGAATCGCTTTTTGTAGCTCCTCCAGTTGCTGACTTGGCAGCTCTATGAACTCATGCGCGATTTGCTCCCGTTGCACACTGGGAGGTTCTGTAAAGTACTACTGCTGCCCCTGTTGAAGTTGAAGAAACATTCCCGCATTAATTTATCGTTGGTTTAATCTTTCGTCCCACTATTTGATCACGTTGATACTTGCAATTCCGCGCAAACAGGCGAGACTCCGATTGCGCGCCTCCAACATGATGAAAGTCGTTGGCCTGAACTTCAAGCTGTTGGGAATCCACTCATCATGCACCGCCGTCGACCCGACGGCCGTCCCGCACCCATTCCACATCGCGACACCAACCACAGGAGCGTCGTAGAGTAACGAGTATCCCCTGAATGAGTTTCGTTAAAAAGCTTCTGGTTGTGTGGATCTGGGAGGAGCTGCGGTGCGTGGATGCAGTTTCGAGTGGCGTGACGTTGAGGTCTGGATACACATCTCCACGCCCTTCAACTGGGGATGTACACGATCAAGCGGTGTCTCCTTGCCGCGTTAGGTGCGCAGTGCCGCTGTCGTCTCGTTCTTCCTGCGCAGACTCTTCGTGCTTGTGTGATCGTGCATGACCTCGCAAGTTTCGCCACTCCATCCATCTTGTGATAGCAAGCGCTCAAACTCTACGACAACATATCACAATAGCGCGTGAGGACTGGACCGTAGCCCGCACAGGGTCCATCCCGATCCCTCTGCCAATGTGCCTCACCTCGTAGGAACGCCACCAGTGTCGGCACGCTTGCCAAGTCCAACGCCCGGCGGTGCTTCCCGTTCCGACTGTCAAAGAACGCCGTCACGCTCTGTGCATTCGCTCTGTTCACCGCTTCCTTGGCCGCCGCCTTGAGGTCACTGCAGCGCTCGGTCGTGCTAGTGCCTTCCGCTGCAGCGAGCAAGAGCTCGCACACCACGTTCAGACTGCCAACGCGGCAGGCAACGTGCAATGCCGTGTCTCCAGAAGCATCAACAGCAGCCAGCGACGCGCCGGCGGCTAAAAGCTCGCGCACGATCGCTGCATGGCCTCCGCGACTTGCCTCGTGCAGTGGTCGCCACCTGGTGACACTGTTGTCGACGCGGTTGACATCAACGCCTGCGGCAAGTAAGCGCGATACTTGCTCGTGCCACCCGCGCCACGCAGCGTAGTGCAGGAGCGAGTCTCCACTCCAACTTCGATGCTCCGATACCGCAGTCGGATTGGTTCCCTCGCTCTGAAGGCTTTTATCCTGCACCTGGCGCCAATATGCGAGGCAAGACATGAGACTGCGGATCCGGCGTCGCAGCTTACTGGCATACTTGGCTTGAAGGAACCGCTTGGTCGAGGAGACTTGGTCATCGTCGGCCACCAGAAACAGCTCGGCGATCTCAAGCTGGACCTCCACCCGACCTATAGACCCTTCAACACGCTTGACTCGTTGCTCAAGCTCACAGCGGTAGCGCCTCTGCGTATCGTTGCTGTCGGGCTCGGACCTAACACCAGTCGGGTCCGCATGCGGCGACTGTGCGTTGGCGTTATCCACTAGATTGGGCTCTTCATTGTCGTCTTGAGCCTCGAATGCGTCCCGAAGCTGCTCGAGCGTGCTCGGTGATACCGCAGCACCGCCTGCCCTGGCGTCTTCAACTGCAGACTCGTTCTGGGCCTTCGCTCGAGTTTGTTCGGCTCGTTCGGAGAGAACACGCTGTCTCTCGGCCTCGAACTTTTGCTGCGCGTCTCTGTAGATCTGCGCGTACTGCGGGAAGAGATCAGGAGGCGATGCAGCTGAGCTTGGCTGGTGGGATTCGTTGCACTGGTTACTCGGACGAAGCTTTGCCCTTGCTGGCTCTCGCATCCATGGCGGAAGCTTTCGTGGTTCACCTATGGCACCAGCAGCGGCACTAGCGTTGCTGCTCGCTGTTGCTGGGACGCGCGTGTCGAGGCGCGTAGAGCGAACCGGGAAGATGCTCGCTAGCGTCAACACCTGAGGACATCGTGCTGCGGTGGTGTACGCTACGTGTTGCTGCCGTCTGGTGGCGCAAGTGGATAGGGAGGTGGCGTGGGGCGAAGTGTTGCTCGAGGAGGCCGGGCCAGGTAGTGCGACCGGTGAAACCAAATCAACCGTGCTGTGGCTAGTGGATGAGGTTGCGTTTTCCGTTGGCGCGCTATCGGAAGTTGTTCCTTTCAGTTGGGGGCTGAGCTCTATGGCTCCCAACGTTGAGTCGCTTGACAGTGATGAGTGCGTCAACGAAGGGGATTCCACTGGAGGCGTTTCGACTGGGACGTGGTCAGCATTTGCAGTCTCTGCAGTGTTTGACACCGCGTCTGAAAGACTGGGATTGTGTCGTTCCGGGCTGTCGGTCGATGGAGCAGCCGATTGAACAATTGGATCCATCACATCGATACGTCCACGATCCTGCACCGATCCGGGGGCTCCTTTTTCACAGTCTGCTCGAGCTTTCCTCAATGACCTCGCCTTAGTTCTGGCAGCATAGCACCGGACGGCGCATTGCAGCACCAAAACAGACATCGAGGTGACTGTTTGATAGTCCGAGTGAAGCGGAGCTTCACGCTCAATCGATAATGTTGAAGATTCACGAGGGCTTGCATCGACAGTCTCTGAACCAGATAGCTCCACACTGACGTGTGTTGTGTCTCCTGCCTCCACTGGTTGCGGTTGGTCGCCTGATGGTATTGCGTCCTCTTCCCCCGAGTCCAAGCCGAGTCCAGGTGATTCATCCACATGATTCGGTGGAACGCCTTCATCTTGCAGCGACTCGCCTTCAGCATTGTCTAACGCGCTTTCTAATGCCTCGAGTGTATCGGAAGGCTGTATCATCCGCACTTCGACAGGAGAAGCTGACATCGGTCGGCTGCTCGGCATTCCGATAGTTGCTGAGCCAGGTCGAGTAGTGGATAAAGACTGGAGACTCTGTGATGCTTGCGATTGGAGATCAGCTCGCTCCGATTCATCCGTCGTTCTTGTGGACGCTGGGAGTTGGATCTCGGTGGGGGCTCGGACAAATAGGAGGCGGCTCGAGCCCATCGGGGTTTTGGAGACTGCTTGAATCGCGCGCCGGACCTTGTCCTCGAACTCGGGTGTGATAATAGCGTCATTGTCTGCTGGAGAAGCGACGACGCCTTCAACAGCTGCCGTTTGATTCCCATCACTTGCAGCATTGGCATCTATGTCGACGCCCGTCAACTTCGCTAACTCGGCACCATCAGCAGCCTGAGGCCGTTGTTCGATGTTTCCGAGACGACTTGAGTCCTGAGCTCGACTCTCTGTTTCGACCGTGCGCATAGCCGAAGACGCGGATGCCGGTCTACTCTTGGCGTCCTGTTGCTGTCTGTGGAACTGCACGAACTCGTCTGGTGGGTCCCATATACACTCCCCCGTCACGTGGTTGTAGTAGTACGGCTGCCCGTCGCCTTCGTTGACGAACATCATCCACGCGCAGCCGCCACCCTCAGCACCCACGCTTTGATCGCTCGTGACTAGCGACGAGAGTGACGAGGGCCCTGCTGAATCCTCCTGCTCCTCGTCATCGTCGCCACTAAGCAGGCGGTTTAGCTCCGCCATTTGCTCAGCGGTTGACGGTCGGCGCGGCGGTAGGGTCTGTGCTGTCCTCACGGTTGTCTCTGTTCCTTGGGACGCATCCGGGTCAGCTCCAGCCGTGGGTGGAGGCGTCCACCTCGTTTCCATCGTAGCAAGGTTCACATAGTAGGCGTTGCCGCTTTCATCAAACGCTTCAGCCCAATGCTGCTGCTGCTGCTGCTGCTGCTGCTGTTGATCGGATGTGTCGCTGTCTGCCGGCGGCATTGGCAGCTCCGCATCGGCTGGTGGGTCCCACGAGGACTCGCCCGTCTTGACATTGATATAGAATGCCTGACTGCTACTCTCGTCGTGGCGGAGCTCCCAGTCGGAAGCCGCCGCGCTCCCGCCAGCGACCGACGACATGCCGCGAGTCTTGGACGAACGTGAGTTATCGAAAGAGCGCGACCGTTTGCGACCGCTTGCGATGTTTCGTTGGTATATAAAGAACGCAAGCGGCTGTACTCATACCTTCGCTCGGATATGGTCGACATCGCTGGGTCGGTTCGCGATCGCGTTGCTGCTTTCCTAAAGAAGAGCAGATGCTAGAGACCAGGCAATACTGGAGAGGAAGTTAGGACACCCACCCACTCCATGCTAACGAACTGAATAGCGAGGTCTCTCGAGGAACGGCGCTGTATTGATCTCCAGTGCGACCACCTGGACGAGCGAGCGGCACATTCCAGTTAGCAGGGCGGAGCGCGGGAGCGCGCATCGCAGGCAATCAACCGGCCGTCTACTTGGCCTCAAGCTCGGCCACAAGCTTGTCATCTTGCTCCTGTATCGAACACGAAAGGAGGGGGGGGGCGTCAGAACCGAGAGGGCCGTCCACACACACAACAGGCAGGAGAGCTGGGCGGACCTTGCGGCGGCGGCGGACGTCAAAGTTAAAAATTCGCGCGATGTTGACCTCGGTCGTGATGATCTGGTCACGCAGGAACGCCAGGTCGGCCTCGACCTGCGCCTGCACACGTGACGAGCGTCAGCCGGTCGGAGCACCGTCGCTGGCGAGCGGGATGCCCGGCCACCACCTTACCAGGCGTTCCTCGGCGGTCTTGACGTTCTGCTGAAGCAGCTCGAGCGCCTCCTCGTACGGGTACTCGACCATGACGTTGGCCTGGAAGGAGAGCAGCGCGACAGCGTGAGCGGCGCAAGCCGAGGCATTCCCAACCGGACGCAGCGACCATCACGACGCACCCCGAGCCAGATGCAGACCTTGCCGACGGCTGGGTCGACCGTTGCGCGCGCGTAGACGTTGTCGGAGAGGTTGAAGCGCGTCTGGAGCGCCTCGCCCTCGCGTTGCTTGTCCATGAGGTGCTGCAGCGCCTCGAGGTCCTTCTGCGTCTCGGGGATCTTGCGCTTGAACGACTCGCGCGACTTCTGCAGGCTCGTCTCCATGAACTTGTACTTGCTGTACAGCTGCTGCAGCGCGCCCACGAGCGGCTCGATCGAGCGGATGCCCACGCCGCTCATGAAGGCGTCCACCGCCTCCTGCGCGCCAGTCATTCGTCAGCCCAAGGCTCGCTCGCCGCCGCGGACGCCGGGCAAAGGGGGACGCACCACGAACACGGCCGACGGGATGCCGCGCGGGTTGCGCTCGCCCACGATGCGCTCGGGGATGCGCGCGAGCGCCTCGGGGCGCTCCTGGATCGCGGCGGGGGCGGCGGCCATGGCGGATCGGGCAGTTGGATCGGTGCGGTGGTGAAGTACCTCGGAACTCACAAAAATGTCAAAAATGAAGAATTACACACATGCAACAACTATTTGCATATATACACTATGTTGGTGCGGCGCTCTTCTCATATCCTCCAAGGCGTTCATTCCTGGCTTTAATAGCGCGCATGTGGATGATTTCCGCGTCCATTGAAGCCCTGATGTGAGAGTATGAACGAGCTTTTCCCTGATGGTGGTGCTACAGTGGCCGAGCTCTCGGTCTCGGACAACTGCGCCACCGTCATGTGCCTTGTGGACGGCTGCGACGACGCGTACCAGTACCAGTCGGATGACGACAACACGCACATGTGCCCGATCGGCACGAGCTTCCTGGTGGCGTTCTGCCCGGGTGGCGGCAGCAGTCGCACCACGAGCAGCAGTCCGCCCATCAGTGCGACGACAGCACGTACGGCTAAGCTTACTCCAAAGCCGACGACGGACCTCCAACAAAGACTCCGACCCCGAAGGTGGTTCCTACCTCGACGCCCACGAACGTAGCGCCGACGACTACTCGGGAGCTGGCGATAGAGGCTCCTGTCGAGACACCAACTCCGTCCACGGAGGCACCTGCCACCAATGGAACGGACAACTAAGGCGATGAAGGAAGCTTCGCACTCGACGAGGAGACGACGGCCCAGACGACCGCTGCCCTTGCATAGACACGGGTGCACCGTTGACAATCGCTCCGGTATCTACAACGAAGCCTTCCGGCTCGACTACGACCATGACCATGGACACGACCACGCCCACGCCTGGTTCGGACGATGCTAGTGACTCGGAGATTGCCGAAACGATCAACACCAAGCCGTCGGACGGTAGCGGCTCGACGGTGGGTATCGTGTTCGCCGCTGGCGCAGCAGTGCTCGACATTGCTGTCGGTGGGTCCATCTATACCATGCGCAAGAAGCGGAAGAAGGTCGAGATGGTGGCCAAGACTTCTTGGGGCTTGCTGGCTATGATCGTGCCCGTCAATGTGCTGTAAGTGAGTGTCGAATCGACATGCTTCGCCTGTGAAAGGTCCGAGGCCGCAGCCAGCCGAGAACAATACAAATCGCGACGTTTTCTGGCTGTGAACTGCTCTGTCGGAGGAACTTGAGCAGGGCCATCATCGCGAGTCAATCGGCAAACTGAACCGGTCGAACCGTACACCCTGTTGCTGATCTTTGCAATCTCGGAAGCGTCAGATTGTGGTTCCATCTGAGATCACATTGCGTATCGGTACAGCGTACCACACGAAACGGATGGCTCGAATTAATCCAGTAAGTAAGTACTATATCTTGCAAACAACAGTCTTCTTGTCTATAATACACTATAATAAGTTAGAATATATTCAGAAGGGCATCACGATCGCGGGTAGGGCTCAGTCGAACAGACGAGCGCCATTTCTCAGCGCTCCAACGTGGTCAATCCAGCCGATCTGTCACGGACGCCGAGAGTTGCGATGGCCGCCACCACTGCTGCTGCCGTGCGCCACCGATCCGTGCGTCCGCCTGTTCCACCCTCCTGCAAGTTCGTCCGCGCGACGGCGCGAATGCTTGCGGCGCATTCCCTTCCCCAGGGAACCCCGTGGGTTAAAAGTGCGGCGTAAGAGACGGGAACAACAAGCGGAGGGTACCAGCGCCACCTGGCGCGTGTGGAACTGCGCTCTTGTCCGGTTCTCTTACTAAGAGTCTTAGTTGTCGCGCGCTCGCCCCTACCTGCGCCACCTACCTAGAGTATGTAGCGCACTTTCCGAATTCCCCTCCCGGAACTCGTTGCAGTGCACTCTATCGGCCGCTTCACTCGAGAAGAGCCGATCCCACCGGCGCCTGCCGCTCGTCTGTCAATTGGAAGCACCGAGCACCGCGCACAGCCCTCACCACTCGCTCTCTCACTTGGCATTGTGAGCTCAGTGACTTCCCCTTCCTCCTCCTCCTCCACCCACCGACTGCCAGGCCCCAGAACCAGCATGCTGCGCTGCGCCTTCGCAACGGTCGGACTCGCGGCGTTCGCGGCCTCGGCGGCGCTCGCGTCCGTGTCGGTCACGATCCAGAACAGCTGCTCCGAGTCGGTCGCGCTGTACGACAACAGCGCCACGACCCCTTTGGCCTCGGGCGCCACCACGACGCGCACGCTCGCCAACGGCTTCGTCGGCATGTTCCGCAACGGCGTCAGCGCCTCGGCAACATGTACGTTCGCTGGCAATTCATACGCTGTCGTGTCGGAAGGTTGCTGAGAACTGACCGCTCGACTGGCTGGCTGACTGACACAGTGGCCGAGATCTCGGTCGACTCGAGCGGCATGCCCTGGTACGACCTCAGTATCATCCCGCCCGGGTCGGGGACGTGCACGTCGCTGTCTGCGTGCAAGGCGCTGACGGGCACCACGGGATTCAACACGCCCATCCAAATCGCACCGCAGACCAATACGGACGCGGACAACTGCGCCACGGTCACGTGCCTTGCGGACGGCTGCGACGACGCGTACCAGTACCCGTCGGATGACGACAACACGCACACGTGCCCGATCGGCACGAGCTTCCTGGTGACGTTCTGCCCGGGTGGAAGCGGCAGTACCCCCTCGACCGCGTCGACGCCCGCCCCGACACCGATGCCCACACCCGCACCTACGCCGACTCCGACTCCGACTCCGACTCCAACGCCCACGCCCACGCCAACACCGACGCCAACACCTACTCCGACGCCGACGCCCACCCCTTCGGCCGGAAGTGCCTCAGCTGACAACGAGATGAGCTCGAGCCAGGAGATCGGAGCCGAGGCGTACGAAGGCAGCTTCTCCTTCAGCAACAATACCGATAGTGCCAGCGTGGACGCCGAGACAGGCGCCAGCGCCAGCAACAACGACGAAGAGTCTGCCGGAGTGCCCCCAACCGCCAACATCGACTCGACGGAGACCGCCACGACGACTGGCACGACGACGGACGACACGGCTAATGGCTCAGACAGCGGCGCAGTAGAGATCAGCGTGCAGTCCTCGAGCAGCAGCGGCTCGAGCTTCGGTATCATCTTCGCGTCGGGCATCGCCGTGGTCGGTATCGCCGCCGGTGGCTTCATCTACGCCGTGCGCCAGAAGAAGAAGAAGCTGGACGAGGAGGCCAAGACCCCAGGTGGGCTGGACTCGTCGCGCAACGTGTCGGTCCTCATAGCCACGCCCGGCGCAATCCTGTAGTCCCAGGTAGCTGCTTTCGGCCGTTCACGACCGACGTGAAGCGCCACTCCGTCGCCCAAGCCCTCGGCAGAGCAGGAGATGCGTGGCTGCCCTGAGTGTTTGGCTTTATTGCTCGCACTGGACTTCATACGTGTCGTGGGCGTGAGCACGTTTAGGCAAGTAGTAGTGCGTGTTCGTTGCTCTCTTCAATCTCGTTGGCGCTTCCTTTATCATTAGCACGAGCCCGCTTCTCACCTTCGACTTGTGCGTGAAAGAGTGCTGCGTCTCTTGGCTCGGTTCGGCTTCAGTCCACACGAGAAGCCGCGAATGCGACGTCTCACGTCGTTGTAGCCCAACAGTATCGTCCATTGACGCGTGAGCGATGGCGAGAGGCGACCAGGAGGAAGCGGCGACGCTAACGCGCGAGCTGGTCAGCGAGCACATTGGGGTCTTCGGACGCGACCCCTTTACGCAGGCGCACGTCTTCACGACAGTCGACCTAGCCGAGCTGTCGCTCGCGGACATCGAGGCCCTTCGCGGCTTTCCGCACGTTCAGGTCCAGTGCTGCAGCTCCATCTCTCTTCATCATGATGATTCAATGACTGATCTAACTCTTTGACCGGCGTCTACGTTAAAGCACCTGGTGTGTCGCCGCAACCGACTCAAGTCGCTCGCGCCACTCCAGCACTTGCCCGTGCTGCTGTCGCTCGACGCTGCCGACAACGAACTCGCCCACGTCCTCGGTATCTCCGCGCGGGTTTGCCTTCGACAACTCTCTTCTCTCTCTCTCTTGACTAACCGAAGCCAACACGACAGACTATGAGGTCCCCAAGTGCTCGCGCTTGAACGCATGGGAGGGCGGTGCGCGCTGGATCGGGTCCCAGCTTCGTCGCGCCGACCTGTCGGGCAACCGCATCGCCCAGCTCCCGCAGTGCGTCGCTCGGTCGCACCCTTTCCTGATCGAGCTGCGGCTCGCGCGCAACGAGATCGCCGACATCTCGGGGCTCTCTCGTCTGCGCTTCCTGCGCGTGCTCGACCTGTCCCACAACCGCCTGTCATCCACCCGCGGACTCGTCGACTTGGCCAACAACGAGAGCGATGGCGAGGGTGACAGCATAGAATCGGCTCTGCCGGCGCTAGAAATGCTGCTGCTCTCTCACAACGTCGTCACGAGCGTCGAGGGTGTCGCGATGCTGCCTCGGCTGCAGACGCTCGATGTGTCCAGCAATCCACTTGCCAGGATCGACGAGCTCAAGGTGAGTGAGTATCCTGTCGCATGTGATATCACACTCTGTACATAAAAACTCATGTCCGCGAACGGTGGCGACTTGGTATCGCATAGGGCTGCCGGGTGCTGCAGCGACTGGAGCTGCGAGACAGCGCCGTCGCCGACGTGAACGAGCTCAACGCGCTGGTCTCGCTGCCGCTCCTGGGCGAGCTCGCGCTGAGCGGAAGTCCGCTGACGACGGCGCAGGGCGGCTTCTACCGCGCTCGCGTGCTGGTGCGGCTGCGGCAGCTGCGCCTGCTCGACGGCGAGCTCGCTACCGCGCGCGAGAAGGTCAAGGCGCGCGCCATGCACGGCCAGGAGCGCGAGTCTCGGCGCGCCGTGGCTGCCAAGCACCTGCCCACCCTCGAGTTCGTCGACTGCCTGTACGTGCTGTTTCTGAATTGGTACCCTACGCCACGGACTTGCACCCAGAGACTCCTTCGTCTCTGTTCGCATCCAACAGACCGCCACTCGAGTTCGAGGACGACGAGCAGCTGCATCAGCTGCTCCAGTCCAGTGGCCAGCGCGTGTAGCCCATAGAGACCGAAGCCAATGGGGTCTGCAGTAGGTACCCCGGCAGCGAGGAAGAGAGACCGACGGAGGCTAATGTCGTTGGCTGCAATGGGAGGAAGGCAGGCGTTTGTACCGGAGCTGCGCGACGGGGTAAACTTTGCCGGGAGACGGGGCCGAGTCGGTGGCCAGAACTGGGTTCGTCGGCGCCGCGACCGTGGCGTTACGCCCCCGTAGTCACGCGTGACGCACCCTCAAGCGGAGGATGGGTCCGCAGTAACGCGGCGCAGCCTCCTCTGCCCACTGGCGACTCCTCGCCGGTCTCCGGGTGTCCGTCGAGCATCGTCGCCTGCCTGCCGCGCGACCCAGCGGCCGTACGGTACGGCCATCCATCCTGCTTCAGCTTCAGGCTGCCATGTCGTTCGTTTCGCACGCATCGAGCGAGCTGCACGCGAGTACTGACCAACTGACTTCCAATACCGGCATGCGCGCCTGTCGAAGCCATCCATCCATCCACCCGACCCGATCCGTCGGTTCTCAGTCAACGCGTCCAGTACACGTCGTGCCCAACCCCTCGGCCTCTCTCGCCCAATCACCGCGCGCGTATCCTTTACTTTACCGGGAGCCGCCGCCGTCCGCGGAAGGCCGCGATAAATCAGCGGCGGCGCCATGCGCGAGTGGCCAAGTGATCGCCGTCACCCACGCGGCGGCTCTGGATATGGCGGCGCGCTGGATGTGGCGGCGGGTACGGGGCGTTAAGCCCGATGGAGTGCAGCGATCGGCGCAGTCCGGGATCCGCTCCCGTATATTTACCGGGCGTTTCCGCGCGCGTTTCCTCCGCGTCCCCCCCCCCCCTTCGCATACAGCGGAAGCCCCAGCGACGGGAGAAGCCGGGGAAAGCGCGGGCTCCCAGCAGCAGCAGCGGCAGGAAGTAGCCGCGCCGCATGAGCTCACAACCGTATCACGCGCTGCACGACGCGTCCGAGCCGTCGAGCGCGCGCTGGCGGGTGGCGACCGGCGACCCACGCAAGCGCATGGACGACTCGGAGGCCGGGGCTCAGCAGCGGTGGACGGACGGCGACTACCGCGCGGCCGGCACGCCGTTGGCCGGGGCGACGCCATGTCGGCCGCGCCGGTCGTCGTCGGCCGGCTCGTTCGGCTCGCCGCTGCCCGTGCAGCTGGCGCTGCTGTCGCCGGCGCTGTCGTCGGCCAACGACACGTTCCACTCGCGCAGCCACTCGCACGCGCTGTCGGCCATCCTGGGCGGCGTCTCGGGCCCCGCGCCGGCGGCGGCGCTGTCGCCGGCGACGTCGCTGAGCCACTGGCGCCGCGCGTCGGGCAGCCTCGCGGTGCAGCCGCGCGCGGTCGCGGGCGACGCGGACAAGGACAAGGAGGACGCCGAGGTGCCGGCCGACTTGTGGGCCGCGCGCGCGCGCGGCGCGGCCTGTCGGTGGACGCGGAGGCGCCGGCGCCTGGCGCGCAAGCTCGCGTGGTGGGCCGCCGCGCTCGCGCTGTACCTGGCGCTCTTCGGGCTCGCGTTCGCGCTGTCGGCGCCGCTCCGGCCGCTCGCGCCGGTCGTGGTCGGGTCGGCGCTGAGCGTGCTGTCGGCGCTGTTCGTCGGCGCCTCGCACGTCCACGGGCGCTGGACGGCGGCCGCGGAGTCCGCGGAGTCCGCGGAGCCGGCGCATGCGCCAGCGCCCCGGCGGTCGGTCGACGAGGCGGACTGCCGGTACCCGAACCAGCTCCTGGTGCACGTGGCCGTGTGCGAGCTGGGGCTCGGCCTGCTCGCGCTCGCGCACGTGCTCCGCTACTGCGAGCTGGACGGCGCGGCCGCCACGTGCCGCCCCATGAGCTTCCGCGCGTGCAGCCTGACGGTCGGGCTCGAGATGCTGCTGCTGCTCGCGAGCGTCGGCTGGTTCGGCGCCGCCATCGTGCACCTGTTCGTGTCGGTGTCAAACCCGTTCGCCAACTACCGCGCCCAGCTGCGCGTGTACCACGCGGCCGTGTGGAGCGGCTCGGCGCTCCTCGCGGTGCTCGTGCCCGCCGTGCTCTACTCGGAGCGCTCCCAGCGCGCGTACGCTATGACGCGCCCGGAGCTGTGCCGCGCGGTCGCGCTCGCGCTGCCGATGCTGCCTCGCGTGCGGTCAAACACGACGCGCGACCAGGTCGTGGCCAACTGGCAGCGACTCAACATGGCGTACTGGGGCGCGCTCTTCCTCGTCGTCGTGCTGCTCGTGGTCGTGGCCCAGGCGATCCTGGTCGTTGGCTGGTGGCGCTCGAACAGCGGCACGGTCATTGCGCTCAAGGCGCGCCGCCGCATGATGAAGCGCATGACGGTGTACGTGCACACGCTCAACGCGACGTGGCTCGCGCTGCTGGTCGCGTTCTTCGCCTTCCGCTCGAACGCGGACGCGCTCGAGCTCGTGCCGACGATCAACAAGTCTGGCATCGGGACGTACCGAGGCATCGACGCGGTCGGCGCCGCGTTCTACTACTCGCTGGCCGCCAAGGGCTTCTTCACGTGCGTCGTCTGGGTCGCCGTCAACAAGCGCGAGCGCAACAGCGCCGCCTGTGTGCTGCGCGCGTGTCGAGCTGTCGTGCAGTGGCCCTCGCGCTGCTTCCCGTGCTGGTGCTGGGTCCAGTCCGCGGACTGCAACTCGATCGTGCTTGGCAATGGGATGGACGCCGACATTGACAGCCGAGTCACCACCGTCTGCTCGGGCGCCGCCGACAACGTCCGCGCGACATCGACGCCGCCTCCCGAGTCGACCAGGATACCTGTCGATGGATCGACTCGAATGGTCCGTGGCGAGATGGCGTCTTCGTCTTCATCCTCGTCGTCTTCGGCGTCCTCGTCCTCGTCGGCCTACTCGTCCCCTGCGCGGTCGGGGGCCTCGTCGTGGGTCTCGCAGAACAACGAGACGCTCCAGCGCGAGATCATTTATTACACTGTCTGCGGCATCACCAAGTCGATCCTGCGCGCGGCCCAGCGCGTTCAAGAGGTGGAGCCGTCGTCCTCTGTCCAGAAGCTGTTCGTCGGCGCCGGACACGACGCAGCGTTCGACAACAACCCGACGCTCGAGCATGTGCAGGCACTACGGGTGCAGCAGTCGCCTCGCGCGTACTGCCTGCGCCAGGAGGAGCCGTCTCCTATGCGCGTGCGAGCTACTAGCGACCAGGCGAAGCCATCGAGCAGCAATGAGGACGACGACGAGTGCCGCCGACTGCAGCGCCGCTTCTCGCTGTACCCGGTGTCTCACGTGCCGTTCGAGTTGTTCGAGTCTGAGATCGAGCTTCAGAGCCACGGCGCAACGGGGCCGCTCAACCCGTCTGTCAACGCGGAGGCTGCTGGAACCGAGCAGCAGCCGCCACCGCCACCGTCCAGTGTGGACCCGCCAACTTCGGACCTGCTGACGCTGTCGAGTCGGCAACGCTCGGCGCTGTTTTCGTCCCGGAGGCTTTCGATCACGAACCGTGAGGCGAGGAGCGCGTCGCTGTCCATGTCGCTGCTGGACGGGGAGCCCAAGCCGAAGCTGTTTATGGACTTTGCGCCGCGCGCCTTCCGCGAGGTGCGGCACGCGTTCGGCTTGTCGGAGGCGACGTATCTCGCGAGCTTCCGCTCGACGGCCAAGGAGCGCGTGAGCGCCGGCTCGAGCGGCGCCTTCATGTTCTTCACTGGCGACAACGCGCTGATCGTCAAGAGCATGCGCGCCAAGGAGTGCCGCGCGCTGGTGCGCATGGCTCCGGCCTACGCCGCGTACATCACGGCCCACCCGGCGTCGCGCCTCATCCGCGTGTTTGGCTGCCACCGCCTGCGGCTGTACGGCCGCAGCTTCTTCTTTGTCGTGATGGCCAACGTGCTGCACAGCTCGCGCCACTGCCCGACGGTCAGCGAGAAGTACGATGTGAAGGGGTCGTGGATCGACCGCCGCGCTCGGCAGCCGCAGAAGGGCGAGCGCGTTGACTGCGCCGACTGCCACGCGCCGTTCACGGTCGGTGACCGTACGGCGTCACAGCGGCACGCCCACGTGGCGGACACGGTGCTGAAGGACCTCGACTTTGCACGCACGCTCCGGCTGTCGGAGAGCGCTCGCCAGGAGCTGGCGGCGCAGCTGGCGGCCGACAGCGCATTCCTCAAGTCGATGGGGATCATGGACTACTCGCTGCTCGTGGGCGTGCACTCGTGCCGGTTCGGGGCGGACGAAGCACCGAGTCGAGCGGACGGCGGCGACGACCGGGCTGGAGAGGCTGGCTGGCACCTGGCGCCGCTCGTGGGCGAGCCCGCGACGCCCGGAGGACCGACGGAGGTGTACTTCGTGGGCATCATCGACATACTGCAGGAGTGGGACTGGGAGAAGAAGCTCGAGCGCGCCGGCAAGGTGCTGATCGGCAAGTCGGCGCGCGGCATCTCGGCCGTGGCCCCTCGCTGGTACTGCCGGCGCTTCCAGGCGCGCGTCACGCAGCTCCTGGTCGGCGGGCCATCGCCCGAGGAGCTGGCCGCCGAGTCGGAAGAGGACGAGGAGGACTGCGACGGCGCTGCTGCGCTGGACGCCGCAGCTCGAGGCGCTCGCCGAGGCGACGACGTGGACGACGAGGTTGCGGATGGTACCGACTCGATCGTCTAGTTGACGGAGAGGCGATGCATCAGGAGAGAGCGACACTATAGGCGTGCTGCATGGCCGGCCATCACCTTGCGGTGGAGGTGATATTAGTTTTTATATGGTAAACCAACCAAGCGGAGGACCCGCAAGCGGATCCAGAGTTGTCGGGCGACTCGTTCGTCCAGAGCAAGCTCGCAGCGATCTCCTTCACTGGATCATACAGCCACGAGCTGTCCCATCATGGATTTAGCCTCGCGGTCGAGCAGTAGAGTAGTCCAGACCGACGAAGCCATCCCCGGCCTTAGCTTGGGCCTAGCCGACGCTTCGACAGCCGTAGTGCAGTCGAAACAAACTCAATGAGCGTCCAGATACATCGACAAAGTGCCATGGAGACGTCCCCTATGCTGTCGCAACGGGCCATGTTGGTCCGAGACTCTCGGACCATCGGAAAGCGCCTGTGACGTCCAGGATCAGGAGGATCAGTGACAGTGTTTCAGTATGGTCAATGATTCAGGATAGGGCTCGGCTGATTGGTCCATGTGATGCTGACGCCACGGACATGGGCATGCCACTGTCGCCTTCACGTGAAGTTCACGTGCGTGGCTTGCTTGAGCCAGTTCACTGGACTGAGAAGGCTCTGACTGTTGTCTGCGCCGCGCACCAACCTCGGAGGCATCCGTCCAGCGCTCCGAGCGACTCGAACTCCGCATTTCGGAGGTATAACAGCGCAACAGGCGGGCCATTCACATGCCGGGGCACGCCACACGCGCTGAAAGGGCGTGTGCGGCGCTCGGCATTGTGACTCGACGACCCTTGGATTTTCTGCCTCGCCGAGTCCTTCGCTGCGACCTTGCGATTGGTTCGGCGGCTCGCAAACGGCTTGCGAGCGAGCAAGTCGTCGGTCGCACGTGCATCAACCAAATAAGAATGTCGCGGATATTACTAAACTAGTTCGTAACATATGATAAAGCAAGTTTTTTGCAATAGTTTAGCCGATCTCGTACATTCACTTGATACTAACATATGTGATAATAGAGGTCGGAGCTACTCACGATTTGCTGTGCGAGAGCCGGCCGGCCCATCCCCCCTTCAGAATGCGCGCGTCTGGCGTTGCGCGCGCGCCTTCAGTTCCGATCCGTCGCCGCCGCGCTGTGTCCGCCCGCGCTTATTACTCGATCGCTCGCCGCTCCCTCTGCGCTCGTCGCCTCGTGGTCCCTCCCCCCGGCGGCGCATTCCCCGACTTGCCGCGCGATCGCTAGAGTCCTCTCTCGGTCCGCCATGCAAGTATTCCGCCCGCAGTTCGCGCTCCTGGCGCTCGCGGCGCTCTCGTCGGCGTCCGCCACGCCGCTCTCGGTCGTCAACAAGTGCGACAAGACCGTGCAGTTCTACGACAACTCGGCCATCGAGCCGCTGGCGCCCGGCGCGACCACCTCGCGCAACCTCGCGCAGGGGTTCCTCGGCATGTTCCGCGACGGCGTCAACCCCCAGGCGACCCGTACGTGTGCTCTCTCGCGCACTTGGCCGGAACTCTCGCTGCTGAAGTATAGATGCGCTAACGTGCTGCTGTTCCGCTGGTCACAGTCGCCGAGTTCTCCATCACGGGCGGCTTCGCGTGGTACGACATCAGCATCATCCCCACGGGCCCCCGCAGCGGAGTACGTCGTCGATGTTGGCTTACAGTTCGCGCAATGAAGTCCGGACTAACGTGACCCCACTCTGTCTGTGCCAACCCCCCCCCGACAGCCCGAGTACTGCCCCGACCTGGAGTCGTGCAAGTCGCTGACGGGCGGCGTCGGCTACAACACGCCCATGCAGATCGCCCCCTCGGGCTGCGCCACCGTCACGTGCATGCAGGATGGCTGCGCGGACGCGTACCAGTTCCCCAAGGACGACGACAAGACCCACGCGTGCCCGGACACGACCACCATCACGCTCACCTTCTGCCCCGGCGGCAGCGGCGGCTCCACGCCCGCTCCCACGACGGAGGCGCCCACGCCATCTCCTACGCCGTCTCCTACGCCGTCTCCTACCCCGGAGCCGACGACGGAGGCGCCCACTCCGTCTCCTACGCCGTCTCCTACGCCGTCTCCTACGCCCGAGCCGACGACGGAGGCGCCCACGCCGGAGCCCTCAACGGAGGCGCCGACCGAGGCACCGACTGAGGCACCGACAGAGGCACCGACCGAGGCACCGACTGAGGCACCGACAGAGGCACCGACCGAAGCACCGACGCCTGAGCCGACGCCTGAGCTGGTCGGGTCTCTGGCGTCGTCCGCTAGCGCCGAAGCGGACGCGTACGCGGTCGGGAGCACCAACTCGTCGGCGTCGGGGTCGGTTGAGTTGTCGGCAAGCCACAGCTACGATGACGAGGTGGGGGGTGAAGCCGATAACGAGGATGACGCGGTCGTGAAGAACTTGGCGACCACGTCGGAGCCATCGTCGAAGAGCGCTACAAGCACCACACTCATTGGGGATAAGAACGACAGCGGCAGCGCCGAGAAGGCCACGACCAAGTCCGGCGAGGCGGCCTCGGGGCCGACTGCGTACATCGTGGCGACCATGGGCGCCGCTGCCGTCATCGCTGCCGTCGCGGCGGTCGTCGTGGTGCGCAAGAAGCAGGAGGAGCTGGACAACAACGAGCCCAAGATGTCCATCTACGCCGACGGCAACGGCCTCGTGACCCCTATCGACAACATCACCGTGCTGTAGTCGAGTCGATCCGCGGTCGCCGCTGGCTGTGTTTCGAGTATCTTCAAGAGGGCGTCTGGTACTTGTGAGATAGATCGGTGCGCGGTCCGACGCGCACGATCGTTTTGAGAAATCAACAAGAGGATGTCAGCTTTTCACAACAGAGTCATTTTGCGATCAGGGTCTCTGTGCCTGACGCGTATCCCACACACACACACACACACACAC
>JAADXX010000596.1:0-18245 GCA_023338025.1 Phytopythium oedochilum
CTGGACTAGATCCGAAAAACTTCATGGATCGGCTGGATAATCTGGGACGACGTAGAAGTCCCCGAGAATGGCCTCACCGTACAAGTTAGAGGATCCAATTCCCAATGGGGGCCGAGATAGATCCGACTCACTTCATGGATCGGGTTCCTAATCAGGGGTTCAGTAGCAGGGCATAGGATAACCACGCACCCAAATTTTCATGATATATACCCTCTGGACTAGATCCGAAAAACTTCATGGATCGGCTGGATAATCTGGGGTTCTGTATAACTCGCCAAGAATGAACATACGTAACAAGTTTCACGATCCACTTCTCAAAGGCTACGCATATCAGATTCACATAATTGTTCGACACTCTAACGAGCATTATAGTATAAATAAGCAAAATAATCATAAATGAGTTGAATAAGCTAAAAAATAGAGGTTCATTATATTTTGTGGTTGTTGATATTTCTGTCGAAAAACGACTCGGTGACTAGTGTTGGCCCTCGTGGAGGCAATATGGGTGTGTGCCACAAATGTAGTCGGGAAGTGGTAGTGTGTACATGGTGGTTATGAGTCGGCGAGGTCGACTGCGTGACGCGCAAGGTGCTTTGTGTAAATGTAAATTTATATTTAAAATGCAAGAATTTAAAATTTGTACCGTTTTCCTTCGTCAAAGTACGGTTGGGAACCCGCACGCGCACCATCGACAACGGAGCTATCCCGCTTTTGGACTGTCGTCTCGGCGGACCAAGAGCCGCCGCCGGCCTCATGGGCGCAACGGCAGACGCGACGGCCGCGGCCGCCCCGGCGCCAGACCCGGCGATCGACCTGACGGCGGCGTCCGACTCGAGCGAGCACTCGGCGGCGTCGCTGCTCCCGCGCCTGCGCAAGAAGGGCTACCGGTTTTCATGTACGGCCGCGCTTGCGATGTGCTAGTAGCCTGCTGCGACCTGCACTCACGCACCTCCACCCGCACGAGCAGCCTACTCGCGCGAGGACCACGCGAGCGCCATCTACTGCGTGACCTTTTGCGACGTGCTGCCGATCTACGAGCGCGTGTTCGCGGCGGTCGGCGGGAACCGGGTACGCTCCGCACTGGCACTGGCACTGGCACTCGCACAAACAGAGGCGGCGGCTCGAGGACTTGGCGCTGACGCTGCTCGCGCGGTCGCGGCCGCTACAGATCACGGTGTACGAGTGCCTGGAGAACGGAGGGCTGGACGTGCTCCAGGTCTACTGCGACGGCGACCAGGAGGAGCAGTACTTCACGGCGGCCTGGACGGTCGACGTGCTCACGGGGTCGCCGCTGCTCGCGGCGGCCGGGCTGCGCGGCCACATCAAGGTGATCAACTGCATCACGCAGTCGGTCGTGACCGTGCTCTCGGGCCACGGCAACTCGGTGAACGAGCTCAAGTTCCACCCCGTGGACCCGAGCCTGCTGCTGTCGGCAGGGAAGGACGAGTCGATCCGCCTGTGGAACTCGCTCACGGGCGTGTGCGTGGCCATCTTCGCCGGCCACTTGGGCCACCGCGACGACGTGCTGAGCCTGGACGTGCACCTCAAGGGCTCGTGCTTCGTGTCGGCCGGCATGGACAACACCGTCAAGGTGTGGGACCTCGAAGACGAGGTCGTGCAGACGGCGATCCGCAAGTCGTACACGGAGCCGCGGCCCGCGGCCCGGCCGTTCGACACCAAGTTCATCCAGTTCCCGGCGTTCGCCACGAGCAAAGTGCACGCGGACTACGTCGACTGCGTGCGGCTCGTCGGCGACCTGATCCTGTCCAAGTCGACGGGCAACAAGGTGGTCTTCTGGAAGCCGAACCCGTCGCGCGGCAAGGACGCCGTGACGATCCTGCGCGAGTACCACTACAAAGACGCGGACATTTGGTTCCTCAAGTTCGGGCTCGACTCGCAGCTCGAGGTGCTCGCTGTCGGCAACAAGAAGGGCTCCGTGAGCGTTTTCGACCTGGACGCCGAGTCGGAGCGCGCGCTGTGCAAGCTCACGCACGCCAACTGCAAGAGCACGATCCGCCAGGTCGCGTTTAGCAAGACGGGCCGCACGATCGTCTGCTGCTCGGACGACGCGACCGTGTGGCGATGGGACCTGCCGTGACGGCAGCCCCTCCGCGCATCGGTCCCGTCCACAGGAAGCGCCGCCGACGCCGCAGAGCGCCTGCTCTTTACGAGCGTCGCGCGTGTCCTGCGGGCGTGAGCTAGGTGCATTCTTTAGTGTTCGATCGCAGATCTGTTGGCAGGCAGGCAGGCAGGCAGGTAGGCAGGCAGGCAGGCAGTGTGGTGTATACAAGGAGGAGCTCTTGAACCCGAGCGCGAATGAATTGGAACGCGCGCGTTAGTAAAGGAGCGTCGTTGCTGCGGATCTCGCTGCCGACGATTCGACCTCACAAGGCATTCTTTATTGCAGGCCAATTAGCTGCTTTTCTATATGAACTGCAGCAATCCATCGATGATGATAGAGCGGATATCAGTTGACGGGAGATGCTGCGATTTTGGCGGGAAGGTGCAGGATGGCTTGACCTAAACGCTCCGATTTAATCAATACAGTCCAGAGATTTCTTTATACAGGACGTTCTAAAGCCTTGACGGTTTCCAATAAATAATAATTTAAAGAGCCGAAGCTGCAGTCGCCTCGGCTCCCTGTGGCTCTGCTTCTTTTTGAACGTTCAAACCCGTGTCTCCCCTATCTTTAGCGCCCGCGACCTCGGCGCTCGACTGCGCGCGCGACTGCGGACGAGCGAGCGGAAACGACCCGCATGGGCACGAAACGCAAGCAGAGCGGGCCGCCGGCGGCGCTCGGCGGGCCCGGAAATAGCGTCTCGCTCGCGTACGCGGCGGTGGGGCGGCGCGTTGGCGGCAAAGCGCCAAGGCTGGCGGCGATGGAGAGCGCGCCGTCCGTGGCCGGGGCGGCCAGCCGCTTCGGCTTCGGGTTCCGCGGCGCGACGCTGGCGAAGAGCACGAGCAACCAGTCGGAGGAGCAGCCGCAGAGAGAGGCGGCCAAGGTGAGTGGGCAGCAATGGAGGGGGTGGGCGACGAGGTTGGAGCTCACGCGCGCGTACTACCGGCGCAGGCGACGCTAGAGCCGGAGACGCGGGCGGGCGGGCCGCGCTCGAGCGGCAGGGACGCGCTCAAGCAGCGCTCGGCCAGCGTCGCGTCCCTCGCGTCGGTGCGCAAGGCCGGCGGAGCGTCCGCGCTGCCCCAGCGATCGTTCGTGACGGCCAGGAAGCCGTCGGTGACGCGGGCGGACGCGGCCGGCGGGAGCGCTGCCGGCGAGCGCACCGGAAGCGGCAAGGAGAACAGCGACCCGACGATGCGAAGGCCGTCGGAGTTTGCAGAGCCGCCAGCCACGACGACAGCACCAGTCACACAGGTGCACGACGCGTTCACGAGCAGCTTCGGCGCGGACAGGCTCGACGAAATGGACAAGCTGCTCGCGTTCGTGCCGAAAGCGGACAGATTCAACTCGCGCGCGCAAAAGGAGGAGCAGCTGGGGTACATCCGACGGCTCAAGGCCGCGTTGAAGAGTCTCTCCACCGAGGTTGGTACTCGATCCGCATTGGGCAGCGTTCGGTCGAGTCGCCGCGTACGACACTGACAGCCCTGGGGGTGTGCTCGACCTACAGATCCGACAGTTCGGGATTCTGACGTCCGCCATGGACAACGCCATTGTGTCGGAGCGCGCGACGCTGGAACGGCGGCTATCTGCGCTGGAGGAGACCTCGCGGGACAACAGCCAGCTCACGCTCGAGCTGGAGCGTATGCAAGTCCAGTTCCGCGAGATACAAAGCGCCAATGCGCGCCTGCACAAGTCCGAGGCGGAGGCGACGGCAAGCAAGGCGAAGCTGCAGGATACGTTGGACGCGACTCAAGAGCAGCTCCAGCAGGCTCAGAAGAAGAATGACCAGCTAGAGCTGGAGCTCAAGGCACACGAGGCTCGGATGTCGGACCGCGCGCAGTATTTTGAAGAAAAGAAGAAGGAGCTCGAGCATTTCTACCAGTCGAAAGATCTTGAGGAGGAGAAGCGGTACGTCGACAGCCCTGCCTAGCGCCGAGTGGCGCCTCCTATTGGCTTCGCGCGCTTACTAATATCCGCGTCGTTCTCGTATTGTGCAGGAAGAGCCAGGAGCTGGAGGCGCTGCAAGAGAAGCTGGGCCGCGCCCGCGAGGAAATTGCGACCGTGATCCGCGAGCGCGATAGCCACAAGGAGCGAGTTACTTCTGCCGAGGAGGAGCTCAAGTTGGAACGGGAGCGGCGAACGAAGACGGAGATGGACAAGTGCACACTCGAGGCCCAGAACAAGTCACTGGAAATCCGGCTGAGCGGCGGCAGCAACGAAGCGACCGAGCTGAAAGACAAGCTGAGGCAGCGCGACGAGGAGCTTACGAACCTCGTGAAAAGCATGACCGAGATCCAGAAGTTTACGGCCTCCGCAAGCTCCAAGGTAGAGACCGAGAAGAAGGAGTTGGCGGACAAGGTCGACGCGCTCCAGCTGACGATCCGCGACCTAGAGAGGAAGGAAGCGGTCAGCGAGAATACCATCAGTGACCTCCAGAAGCAGCTATTGGTAAGTCGGCTACTGCGAAGGAAGGAATTTGCTCGCGGTGGACTAACCCGTTGTACCTCTGTCCATATTGCGCAGACTGCGGTCACGGCAAGGAACTCGTCTGAGCGAACCGTGGAACAGCTGCGTGGAGAGCTCAAAGAGATCGAGTTGCAACTACAAGAAGCCTCGCGCAGTACAAGCGTAGAGGCAGGAGTGCGGCACATGCTGGAGAACCAGCTGCGCGAAATGCGGACGGAGCACATTGCGGTGAACGCGCAGTTGGAGGCTGTGAAGGCGGAGATGAAGCAGCTCCAGATTGCCAACGACGACACGAAGACTTCTGGAGCGCAGAAGCTCGCTTCGTTGGAGGAGAAGCACAAGGCAGAGAAGGCAAAGCTTCAGACGCAGATCGAGCAGCTCCAGGAGGAGCGCGTAAGCCTCGAGAGCGAAGTCGGCACGCTTCGTGTCCGCGCCAACAGCGTCCGAGACAGTGACCTCGAGGAGCTGTGTGTCGTCAAGAGGGAGGCCGAGGTGCTGCGTCTCCGCCTTAAGGAGCTGGCGAACCAGGGCGTCCAGTCGATGGCGGAGAAGGACCGCGAGGTCGAGGAGCTCCAAGAGAAGCTGCGGCAAGGCGACAAGCTCCGACGGGCGATGCACAACACCATCCAGGTACGCTGTCTCAATATTGGCTCTGCAACCCAAGCGGTTTGGCTAACGGCAGCTTGGTCACATGGATATAGGAGCTGCGAGGAAACGTGCGGGTGTTTGCGCGCGCACGGCCGTTCCTGCCGTCGGACCGTTGCGACCCCGATGCGAATTCCCCAGTGATCTCGTGCGATTATGACGGGCAGTCGATCAAGCTGCGACGGGCGGGCAAGAGCTCGTCGTCCGAGCTCGACACGTACGCGTTCAAGTTCGACAAGGTGTTTGCTCCGTCTGCGGGCCAGGACGCCGTGTTCGAGGAAGTATCCGAGTTCGTGCAGTCTGCGCTCGACGGATACCACGTGTGCCTGTTCTCCTACGGCCAGACGGGCTCGGGCAAGACTCACACGGTTCGTGCTGCTCGTGTCCCATGTGAGCTTTATACATGCCCTGCTAATGCTCCATTGGCAACAGATGCAAGGCAGCGGGAACGGGCAGATGCGCGGCATTATCCCTCGCGCGATCGAGAAGGTGCTGGGCGACTGCGAGACCCTGAAGGAGCAGGGATGGAGCTACTCGACGCAAGTGTCCTTCCTGGAGATCTACAACGAGACGCTGAAGGATCTGCTCGTCCCCAAGGCCGAGACGGCGGGCGACAAGAAGCTGGCCATCAAGAAGGATGCCAGGGGCTCCGTGTGCGTCCCGGACCTGACGCTGGTCGACGTGACGTCCATCGACCAGGTGGAGGCGTTGATGGAGCGCGCGAGCCGCGCGAGAAGCGTCGCGAGCACCGACATGAACGCGCAGTCGTCGCGCTCGCACAGCGTCTTCACGCTCCACGTGCAGGGCACGAACGAGGCGCAGGGCATTGTGCTGGACGGGAGGCTGAACCTGGTGGACCTGGCCGGCAGCGAGCGGGCGTCGCGCTCCAACGTGAGCGGCGACCGGCTGAAGGAGACCCAGGCCATCAACAAGAGTCTGAGCTGCCTCGCGGACGTGTTCGCGGCCATCGGCAACAAGTCGGCTCATGTACGTGCCGCGACCGTCGCCGTGCCATCTATCGTCTCGGACCGCGGGCGCTAACGGTCTTGCTGCGTTGTTCAGATCCCGTTCCGCAACTCGAAGCTCACGTATCTGCTGCAGAGCAGCCTGTCTGGGGACGGCAAGACGCTCATGATGGTGAACCTGTCGCCCACGCCCGAGTCGTCCAGCGAGAGCCTCTGCTCGCTTCGCTTCGCGCAGCACGTGAACCAGTGCGAGCTGGGCAAGCCCAAGCGGCAGATCAAGTCCAAGCAGGACCAGGGCACGTGACCTCCCTCCTCTCCTCTTCGTCGGGCTCAATTTATGCCTCGCGCTCCCTCCACGTGTATATTGAACGCGAGCAGGCAGTTTGTTGGATTCGGATTGTAGCCGTCGCGCTCCATGCCCGCCCTCCTTGCGCCGTCCCACGCTCGCCAGCCCCGCGTCCCTTGCCGCCGTCGTCAACGGCGACGCGACACCTCGACTGGCCAGGAGCTGAAGCTGCCTCGCCGAGATGGTGCGACTGTCGGACACTGGATCATCCGTCTGACTCGATAGTCAGACCGAGAGTCGGAGACGCACCGTGTTGGCCCCACAAAGTGCGACTACGGAAAAGTATCCGGTCCAATCGCGCGCAGTGTTCTGTAAAGGAAGCTGTTTTGCGCCGCTTTTTCGCGCCTCGACACCAGCTGTCGGTCGATTCCCATACAGTATTGTAATAGTGGGCGTATATGGGGGTGGACTCGGTAGAATAAGCGGCGGGCGGCCAGGCGGGAAGCTCCTCGCCGCCGCCTGGTGCCGAGACCGGTCATTTCTATCTCTGCCGTTGGAAGCGAAGAAGACCCAATCCCAGCGATTAGACTACAGCAAAGCGACATGCGCTGGTCCGGGGTCCTCTCCGTCGGCGCGGCGGCGCTGCTGGCCGCGGCCGTGGACGCGCAGAGCGAGTGCTCGAGCAGCGCGCTCTCGGACGCGTACAAGGGGCTCAACGTCGACTCGCAGCTCGTGTCGTGCCTCACCGACACGGACTTCAGCGCGGCGCTGTCGACCCCCATCGACCTCTCCAGCATCAAGAGCGGCACCGTGTCGACGCAGGTGAAGAGCGTCTGCGGCTCGGACGACTGCATCACCATCCTCTCGACGCTCATCGGGAGCAGCAGCTTTAGCACCACCAACTGCACGCTCTCGGGAGACATCGTGCTCATGAAGCAGATCAGCGACCTAGACGCCGCATGTGTGGCCATCGGCGGCGACACCGACACTAACACCGCCAGCGCCAGTGCGAGCGACAGCGCAAGCGCCAGCGGCGACGACGAAGACAACGACTCCTCGTCCGGCAGCTACTCGGCCGAGACGAGCGCGCCGGAGACCACCGCCCCCTCTACGACCGCCCCTGCCACAGCGGCTCCTGCCACAACGGCTCCTGCCACAACGGCTCCTGCCACAACGGCTCCTGTCACCACCGCCCCGGCAACGACTGCTCCGGAGCCGACGCCTGCTCCGGAGTCGACCACTGCCCCAGCCCCGACGGCCGCCCCAACGCCGACGCCCGTTCCGGAGACGACGCCTGCTTTGGAGCCGACGCCTGCTCCGGAGTCGACGCCTGCTCCGGAGTCGACCATCGCCCCAGCGCCGACCTCCGCCCCAACGCCGACGGCCGTTCCGGAGACGTCGGCCCCCGCCGCAACAACGCCTGCTCCAGAGTCGACGCCTGCTCCGGAGTCGACGCCTGCTCCGGAGTCGACGCCTGCTCCGGAGTCGACGCCTGCTCCGGAGTCGACGCCTGCTCCGGAGTCGACCTCTGCTCCGGAGCCGACGCCTGCTCCGGAGTCGACCACTGCTCCGGAGTCGACGCCTGCTCCGGAGTCGACCACTGCTCCGGAGTCGACCACTGCCCCAGCGCCAACGACCGCTCCGGAGTCGACGGCCTACCCCGCGACGACGGTCGCTCCGGAGACGACGGTCGCTCCGGAGACGACGGTCCCTGCCGCGACGACTGCAGCTCCCGAGTCGACGTTCGCCCCTGGGACGATTGTCCCTGGGACGATCGCACCGGAGTCAACTCCCGAAACCACCACACCCGTAGCGACGCCTGCCGCGCCGGTGGTCGAGACGAAGGCCCCGGCCGAGTCGGTGGCGTCGAGCAAGTACTGCCACAAGTAGGCTCGATGCAGCGCCTCGCCAAGCTTTACTGTAGTCGAAGGAGACGGAGGTGTCCAAACAGTCATAGGTGTCTGTGCGTGCGTGCCAAGTCCATTGCATAATGGTCCATTGAGGCAGGTGGTCGCGAAGCGTGGAGACTACTCGCCAAGTTACGACTACTTGAATTCACTATATGTTTTACGTTGTTGACTTTTGTACTTGGATCCACTATGCCATTGTTTTTTTAAAGTTTATACACTGTATGTTCCCCAGTCTGCGACGAACCAACCCGAAAGCAATGGCCACGCTCGCCGGCACCAAGCGCCGCGCCGCGGACGACGCCCCGGCGACAGGTGCTGCGTCTCTGGCGGCCTCCTCCGCCCCGAACGTGTCGGTCTGACGCGCGTGGCTCGTTGACAGCGCCGGAGGAGCGGCGGCCGACCAAGAAGCAGCTGCGCAAGCTGCGCAAGCAGGTGCGCGCTCCGCTTTGCTGGCTGTGCTCCGCTTGGTTGTGCTCCGCTGGTTGAGCTCCGCTGGTTGTGCTGACCGTCGCGATGGCGCGCAGACCCCGGCGCAGAGGCGGGAGGTCGAGTACCGCGCTAGGATCGTCGAGTGCGTCAAGGAGGGCGACGCGGCCGCGGCGCTCGCCGTGTACGCGCAGCTCAAGGCGGAGGAGGGCGTGTCGGTGCCGGCGTACGTCTACCCGATGGTGCTCACGGTCTGCTGCAACCACGCGCAGTCGGAGCTGTTCCAGTCGGGCGCCTTTGAGGTGTTCCAGGACATGAAGCGCGCGGCGGCGGCGTCAGCGGCGGCGGCGGAGGATACAGCAGCAGCAGCAGCGCGCAAGGACGCGCGCCGCGGTGTCGACGAGACCGTCTACAGCGCGCTCATCAAGCTGTGCAGCAAGGCCAAGGACTTCGCGGCCGCCGAGGAGCTCGTCAGCGACATGGAGGCGGCCGGCGCGGCCCCGAAGCTGCGCACGTTCGCGCCGCTGCTGGAGGCGTACAGCGAGGCCGGCGACCTTGCCAAGTGCGAGGCGACGCTCGGCAAGCTCGCGCAGTACGAGATCCCGATGACCGAGGCGGAGCACGTCTCGGTGCTCAGCGCGTGCGAGAAGAGCGCGGACGCGGACAAGTTCTACGCGTACCTGGGGCGGTTCATCGAGGACGTTCTCCAGCCTGGAGACGCGGCGTGGGCCGTGCTCCAGCGCTGGTTCTCCAGGTGCGGCGCTCGCTCGCTCTCGGACGTAGGGGCGGTGGGTCTACTGACTGACTGACTGACTGACGCGCGCGCAGCGAGGCGGCTAAGGTCGACGGCCGCGGGTGGCGGATCTCGCAGGAGACGGTCGACGCGAGCGGCGTCTGCTCCCCGTCGGGCGACCAGCTGGCGTCGCTGGAGCTGAGCGAGGCTGCGACGGCGGAGCTGCTCGCCAAGGTGCGCGCGCGCCATTGCGGCTGGAGATGCTGACAGAGATGCCGATGCGTTCAGCTGACGTTTGTGCTGCCTCCTCCTCCTCCTCCTCCTGCCCTGCCGCGCCCAGATCGAGACGCTCGTGCGCACGGACGACAAGCGCATCGAGCAGTGGGACGCGTTCAAGGCGTGGCTGGCCGCCTCGGGGCCGTTCGACGTGGTGGTCGACGCCGCCAACGTCGGGTACTTCAACCAGAACTTTGACGGGTGCGCGCGTGCTCTCGCTCTCGCGCTGTCTGTCCCCAAGCGTGGCGTTCGCGAACTGACTGACGGCCTGACTGACTGTGTGTGTGTGGGTATGTGTGCTTGCGCAGCGGCGGGTTCAGCTACGAGCAGATCGAGGCCATGGTGGCGCACTACGAGGCGCAGGGCAAGAAGGTGCTGGTCGTGCTGCACAAGCGGCGCACGCTGGACGAGCAGGTGCCGCCGCAGCACCGCGCGACGCTGGCCGCGTGGGCGACCAGCGGCACCATGTACAACTGCCAGCCGGGCAACAACGACGACTGGTACTGGCTGTACGCGGCCGCCAAGCTGGGCGGGCGCACGCTGCTCGTGTCCAACGACGAGATGCGCGACCATCACTTCCAGATGATCCACGACCGCGCCTTGGCGCGCTGGAAGGAGCGCCACCAGGCGCGCTACTCGGCCTGGGGCCGCCGCGTGCAGCTGCGCGAGCCGCCGCCCTTCTCCGCGCGGCCGCAGCGCGTCGGCGCGGCCTGGCACTTCCCCGTGCGGCTCGCGGTCGGCGCCCCGGCCTCCGCTCCCGCTCCCTCTGCTTCCGCTTCCGTATCTGAGCCGGTGGACCGTCCATCGCCGCCGCCGCCGCCCCTAACGTGGTTCCATGTGCAGCTGGATGCGTAACAAACGAGGGCACTCACTTCCCGGTCGGCGGCCGTTCAGAAACGTTAGGTTTAGAAATGACCCGGTTAGAAATCGAAGCGAGCTGGATACTGAGCATTCCATCGAGAGAAAAAGAGAGTAGAAACCCATCTTGCGCTGTGTATACCGTCTGATTTTTTGCAAAGTCCGGGCGAACTGCCTCTTTTCGATGCGGGAAGGGCTAGGTGGACGGGAGAGGCGCGTTCACTTTGGATACCGATCCTGTTCGATAGCATACCGCGTGGTATTTAGTCACTTGTATTTTCCTGTAACGTGTGAAACAACCTCTAGCAACGAATACCTGATCCGTTCGCATGCGAGAGGCCCGGTCCACCGCGCGCGGCCGACGCCTCGGCCGGCGAGCGAGCGACCGGCGGCGGGACCGCCGGCGCTTTCTCGCGGCGGGGGCACTTACCACACGGCACAGCGCAACAAGCGGCGGCCGCCTCGCCCCTCGCCCCGCCTCGCCTCTCTCCGCCCGGCCCCGCTCCTCCGCGCCCGCTGGCCGACGGCCCGCCCCCCACTCGCCACCATGGGCAACTCGTGCACCCGCGAGGTGCGTCACGGCCCCCACGCGCTTTAAATAGCGGCGCCGCGCGCGACGAACTGACGCCGCGTCGTGTGTCTGTCTGTCGGTGGTTTGTCTGTCTTTCTCGGCCTCGGTCTCTCTCCAGGACCAGGTCGTCCTGAGCGAGACGCGCGCGCGCGGCCAGCGACAACCGGCGCGGGCCGACCGCGGCCGCTGGTCGGCGCCCGGCGTCGGCGAGAGCGTCGACCTGGACACGCTGCTGGAGGCGCCGTCCCCGCCGGCCCCGCCGCACCGGCAGCGCAAAAAGTGCGCGCCTCTCTCTCTCTCTTTTTCCCCATGTTAACAACGGACTCACGACCGGGTGGGCGTTCTTAGGGACAAGTCGAGGAGCCTGCGCAAGAAGTCGAGCGCGGACGGCGAGCCTGGCGCCGGCGGACCCCCCCCTAGGTGCGTCCCGCTCCCGATTGGACCCTCCCCTCGTATAGTATGGACGCGGCGGCGGCTGACGACCAAGCGTGCGCGTCCCGACCACCCGCAGGCCGCCGAACACCCGGCGGAACGGCGCCGGCAGCTCGAAGCGCGCGCGCGCCAAGGCCGGGCGCAGGAAGGCGCCGGCCGTGCTGGAGGAGGACCCGGTGTATCACTCGTACGAGGACCCGGGGTACATGGGCGGCGACATCGAGCTCATGCACTTCGACAGCGACTGCATCCTGGGCACGCCGCCCGACTCACCCACGGTCATCCACGCGCGCTGGGGCGAGCCGGTGGACGACCCGGACGAGGAGTCGGTGTGCACCGAGTACAAGCCGAACCCGTTCAAGCTCGGCTTCTGCGTCAACTGCCAGAAGCAGCACGACGTGACGGACGGCGGAGACGTCGTGGGCAAGAAGGAGTACAAGAAGATCGCGCGGCCCGCCGTGGCCAAGACAGCGGCCAGCGCGCTGGACAACCCGGCGGCGCTGGCCAACGCCACGGCCCCCACCGCGACCGCCACTACCTCGGGGCCGGCCTTGTCGCCCTCGCACGCGCAGGGCGGCCGCGAGTCGGACGTGGACCTGGCCGCGCTGCTGCAGCAGCGGCGCGACGTGCTGCTCAAGCTCAATCGGCTCGAGCAGGAGAAGGCGAGGATAAAGCAGGGCACGGCGGGCCGCCCCGTGTCGGCCAAGAGGAGTGCGCTCGGTAAGTGAGGAGCAGCGGAACACGCGCGTCTGTCGGTCGCTCCGTCCGTCCGTCCGTCCGTCTCTGGCTCGGCCGTCTCGTGCTAGCGACCTCGAGGCTAACGCTGCTGTGTCTCGGCCGTTGGCCGCGCGACAGACCCGGCGTCTTCGCGCCACACGATGCTGCTGCCGGACTCGTCCGGCGCGTCGCTTGGCCACCTGCGCCGCGTGGGCGGCCGGCCGCCGGCCTCGGGCCCCATCGTGCACCGCGGCTCGTCGGTCGTGCTGTCCCCGCGGCCGACGTCCATGCGCGGCATCTCCAAGAGCGTCAGCTGGGGCGCCCACCTGCGCGACACGGACGAGGAGCCCGCGCAGAACGACTGGCTGTGAAGCCGGCCTCAGGCCGGGACTCCCAGCCCCGCCGGCCCACCCGCCGGCCTGTAGCATTAGAAGTTTCCCGTGGAAGTCGCATCCCCGCCGCCGCCGCCCCCCCTCGCTGTATTAGCCGACTCGCGCGGCCCGGACGCGTCGCGGCGGACGACGCGAGCGCTCTCGACCGAAGAGAGCGAGCGAGGAGGACCCGCAGGCGCGCCCCCACTCCCCATATTGTAATATCAAGTCGTCGTCGTCGCTTCATCGCGCCGTCGCTTCATGGAGTCGCTCACGAGGGGAAAACGCCTGCCCGACCGACCCGTCGGCGTCGCTTGGCCGCTTGGCCGCCCGCCTGCTTGTCGCTCACTCGCGGCGGCGCTCGACATGGCGGCGCGTCGCTACCACGCGCTGCGCGACGCCTCAGCGCGCGACGCCCCAGCGCGCGAGCTCTCGGAAGGTGACCGCCCTCTTCTTCCTCCTCCTCCTCCTCTCTTCCCAGCCCCCACCTTGACCCTCTCTCTAGCTCATGGCGACTGACTGACATGTGACGGGCATGTGACGGACATGTGACGGACGCACTCGCAGCCGAGGAGGAGCTGCTGGCGCTGCTCAAGGCGCGCGGCGTGGGCGGCATCTGCGCGTCCATCTGCAAGGAGATCCACTACGGCTGGGCCGTGGCCTCGGGCTTCCGCACGCTGCGCGACGCCGGCCGCTTCTACTTCGCGTGCGGCGCCGCGGCGCTCGGCGGCGACCCGGCGCGCGACTTCGCGGCGGCCCACGGGCTGCAGCTCGCGCTCTTCGCGCTGCGCCGCTTCGTGCACAACGAGCACGTGCTCGTGCCGGCGCTCGACTGCATCTCCGTCTTCTGCCGGCTCGATGGTGCGTCCGCCGCCGCTCTCACCTCCTAGTAGCCCCCATTAGCTCCAGCGACCGACGCTCCCTCCCTCTACCTATCCGATACCCACACAGTCGAGGGCTCCGTCGAGTTCCTCGCGGTGGAAGACGCCGCCGACATCGTGCTCAAGTGCGCGCGCTTCCACGACAACAAGCACGACGTCATCAGCGCCGCCTGCCAGGCGCTCGGCGCGCTCGTGCTCAACGGTGCGATGTCCCCACGATGCGATGCGATGTCCCCACTACGATCCGCATGCGACGTCCCCCGTCTAACGGACCGCGGACGCCCGCCAGACGCCGTCAAGGACGCGCTCAGCTCGCCCGAGCTCGTGCGCGAGCTGCTCGGACTCGTCCGCCGCTACGGCGCCGTCCAGGCCATCGCGCGCGCGGCCCTCGCGCCGCTCGGCTTCCTCGTCACGGACGGTGCGTCCCCCGTCCCCCGTTCCTCGTCCTCCCTCGTCCCCCCTCGCGGTCTTTCCATTAACGCCCGACGCCACTGGGGACGCTCGCTCGCAGCCGCCGCGGCCGCCGCGTTCGTGGCCGCCGACGGCCTCGCGCTGGCCACGGCCGCCATGAAGACCTTCCTCTCGGACGCCGAGCTCGTCTGGCACGTCCTCGGCCTGCTCAACGCCCTGCACGCCGCCGGTGCGTCCCCTCCCAGCCTCCTCCTCCATGATACTCCTAGCCTCCGCCTCGTACCTCCAGAGCGACTGACGCCGGCCGCGCAGTGTTCGACCCGCGCGCGGTCGCCGCCGTGCACCGCGGCTCGGGCGTCGCGCGCGTCGTCGAGGCCGTGGCCACGCACCTGGACACGGCCGAGGTGGCCGTCGAGGGCTTCCGCCTGCTCGCGCGCCTGGCCGCCAGCGCGCCGCGCGCCGTCCACGCCGCGCGCGCGCTCGACCTCGCGCGGCTAGCGCTCTTCGCCTACGCCGGGCCGCAGCACCGCCACACGCGCCGCGAGCTGCGCGCCGCGCTGCCCAGCCTCCACGCGAGCGCGCTGCGCGACCCGGCCGAGCGGGCGCGCGCGCTGGACGCCGGCCGCAGCTCCGTGGCCGCGCTGGCCGCGCTGGCCGCCGCGCTCGCGCTCGCCTCTTGCGCCGCCGAGAGCGACGACGCGCAAGCCGCCGCCGCCGCGCGCGCCGTCCGCCGGCGGCTCGAGCGCGCGCTGCGCGGCGTCCGCACGGCCGCCGACCTCTGGGGATTCCTGGACGGCCCGCTGGCCTCGGCGCTGCTCGCGCCGGACGCCGCGCGGACCGACAGCGCGGCGCTCGTGGCCACGGGCCACGTGCTGCTGGGCGGCGTGCAGCTGCGCCGCGTCCGCGAGCGCGCCGCCGCGTGTCCCCCGCCCTTCGGCCGCGCGTTCAACAGCAGCAGCAGCGAGTGTTTCCCGCCGTCCGCGTCCTCCGCCGCGTCCGCGTCCTCGGCCGACGACCGCCAGCTCCTCCCGGACGACGCGGCGGCCGCGCGCGACCGGCTGGGGGCGCTGCGGGCCGCGCAGTGGCTGGACCCGCGGCGCGACGGCGCGCTCGTCGTGCGCCTCAACCTGTACGCGCCGGCCGCGGACGTGCACTGCCGCGCGCAGCTGCGGTTCGCGCTCTCGGCCGCCGGCGGCGTGCGGCCGGGCGCCGCCCGCGTCTGGCCGCTGCGGCTGCGCGCGTACCGAGCGCCGGCCGAGAGCTGGGCGCCCGTGGTGGCGGCGCAGCTCGCGCTGCTCGGCTGCCTCGCGTGGCTCGCGGCCGCGCAGGTCGCCAAGCTCGCGCGCTACCGCTGGCTGTACGCGGCCGCGCGGCGCCACGTGCTGGACGCGGCCGTCGTGGCGCTCGGGGCCGCCGCCGCCGCCGTGCGCGCGCAGGCGCTGGCCGCGTCCTCCTTCTCGCTGCGCCGGCGGCTGGCGCTCTCCCTTGCCAACTCCATTCCCAGCGCCAGCGCCGCGTACGTCGAGCTGGGCGAGCTCGAGCGCCTCGCGCGGGTCGAGCGCGACCTGCTGGCCTGCGCGGCGGCGCTAGTCTGGTGGCGGCTGGTGCGGACGGCGTGCCGGCGCCTGCGTGCGCTCGAGGCGGCCTTCGACTCGGCGGCGCGCGGCTCGGCGCTGCTCGAGGCGCTCGGCTGGCTCCTGGCGCTCGCAGTGGTCTGCGCGGCCCACGCGGCGGTCGTGATGGACGGGGGCGGCGCGGGCGGAGGCCTGGACGACGACGGACGCCAGCGCGGACTCGGAGACGCCGTGCACGTGGAGCTACTGTCGCCTGGGCGGTCGGTGGGCTCGACCGAGCGCTAACACTGTGCCTTGTGTGAGCAGACTTCGGATGGCGAGCGCCGCAGTCCAGCGCTGGCGGCGAGGCGACTCGATGCGCGGGCCCTTGGCCTTCAAGGACGGATCCAAGGCCGAGCCGGCGGCGACGCCCACGGAGATGGTCCGCGTCGTGCTCGAGCTCTCGTCGCTCTTCGTCCTGCTCGTGCGCCGCCGCCTCCTCTCCTACTCGCTCGCCCTCGTTGAGAAGTGGAGACTGACAGCGCACTCGCTGTCCACCTCCCCAGAGCATCGTGGCCGCCATCCTGCGCGATCGGTTCGACTCGTCCGCGGCTCATTCACCTCCCGCCGAGCACTCGCGACGCGAGAACGAGCTGCGGCTGCTGGACATCGCCAAGCAGACGCTCGAGGCGCACGGCATGCGAGTGCAGGAGACGTCGCTCGCCAAGGTGGGGACGAAGCTAGGAGGGGCTTGCGGACGGACGAGGCGGGACGATGGGGCCGGACTGACGGGATGATCCGCTGTAGAGACTGCGCGCGGCGGCGGCGGCGGGGGTCGAGAAGATCCAGAGCGCCGTGCTGGCCAAAGCGGACGACTCGCTCGAGCTGTTCGACCTGCGGCGAGCGTGGGGCCTGCCCGCGTCCGGCGGCGGCCGCTCCAGCAGCAGCAGCGGCAGCCTAGAGGACGCGAGCGAAGGCGGTCAGGAGCCGCCTGTGGTGGCGGCGACCAAGCGCAACAAGCTCGCTCCCGTGCCGACGACGTGGGTGGACGGATGCGTCGGTCGCGGACTGAGCGGAGAGGACGGAGAGAGTGCTGACGCGCTGCACTTGACGGACAGGAGGCTCTACATGGCCGAGCAGCGAGAGCGCGAGCTGGAGCAGCGACTGAGCGAGATGTCGCTGCGCCTCAAAGGCGTCGCGGAGCACTTGGGGCAGTTCCAGCGGGTCGTCCGAGAGGAAATGCTGGCGGCGGATACGACCGAGACGGGTGGGACGCCCGTGGATGCGCTGGATGGTCCTATCGACAGCTTACAGGTCGCAGAGACGGCTGTGATGGAAGGCGAAGCGCCAACAGCAGCAACAACGGATCGTACGTAGCTGATGCATATCTCTGCGTGTTGGACGAACGCTATGGAGGAATACGACGCAGTCGGACGCTAGCTACCCCTTGCTGGGCGAGCCGAGGTTGAACTCTTCGAGGCGGCGGATCATGGGCATGCCGCCGTCCGCGCCCTCGAAGCTCGTGTTGGTGATCTCGATGCGCTCGCGCATCTTGTCGAGCGTCTCCTTGAGCATGTCGCCGAACTCGTGCGCCATCTCCTCCATCTTGGCCTTGAGCTCGTGGATCTCGGCGCTCTTGGCCGCCAGCGCGCGGTCCTTGTCGCGCCGCATCTCGTCCGAGCCGACGCGGGCGAGCTCCAGCTGGTCGCGAAGCTCGGCGTTGGCGTTCTCGAGCGTGTTGATGCGGTTCAGCAGCTCCTCCTGCATGCTCTTGTACTGCCGCGTCATGTCCTGCGTGATGCCGAACGTCTCGCCGCGCTCGCGGTCGAAGTCGCGCTGGAGATCGGCCACTCGCGTCTGCAGCTCGCGCTTCGACTCCATCGCCTTGACGGCCAGCTCGTGCCGCTCGGCGAGCTGCATCTGCAGCGACCGGTTGGCCGACAGGAAGAGCTTGGCCTGCTCCTCGGGCGTCAGCACGCCGCCGTTCTCGGCTCCGTCATCTGCGAGCCAGCCAGCCACGCAGCCTCTCGTTAGTCGCCTCGAGCGGTCGTCACGCCGTAGCGCTCCACCCGCGCCTCACCCTTCTTCTCCTTGGCCTTCTTGGCCTTCTTCTCCTTCTTGGGCCCCATGGCGCGCCGCCAACTGCCAACTGGACGCGCGGCGAGCCCACCGGTCGCCAACCGTTTCGGGCTCCGCTCCATTAATGCCCAGCTGAGAGGCGACGCAGTCATTCGCGAGTCTCCGCCGTAGTGAGAGGGCGCCAGTGAGAGAGAATTGACAAGCGACAGGTTGGGTTGGACGAACAACGCCACTGGTCCTATGAATCTCCTATCGCTAAGCTATCCTTGGTAGGTTCCTTGGGCCTGTAACGCCGCAGCGAGCCGAAGCCACTGCAGGCAGGTCTCCTGTGGGGGAGGCACTCCCTAAATGCTTGAAAGCTACTGCTGCTCACGCTAGCAGCTCCCGATTCTTGATCAAGATGTTCCACGCCGCGTTGACGTCGCGGTCCAGCCGGCTGTGGCACGACGGGCATCGGAACACGACCTTGCCCTTCACGTTCGGGTTCACGGCGCCGCACCACGAGCACGTCTTCGTCGTGTACTCCTCCTCGCACACGATCAGGCGGCC
>JAADXX010000597.1:0-18239 GCA_023338025.1 Phytopythium oedochilum
AGCAGCGTGGGGGACGCCTACCATGGCTGCGGCCGGTCCTGTCGGCGGGGCGGTGGAGCTGGGGGAGCTGGAGGAGGAGGAGGAGGAGGGGGAGGCGTCGAGTGGGGCGACTGGCCGACGGACCGACGCGCTCGCGATGGCCGCCGTCTATTTCTGCGGGTGAATCCCCGAGTGGAGGCCGAGTGGAGGCCGCCCGTCCGCTCGGCGGCGGTGCAAGTGGACAAAGAGGCTGTCGAGTTGACAAGCACGTCTGATTCTCACTTGATTTAAGTGAGTGGACGGAACCCGACCCCTGTCATCCACTTGACTAAAGAGTCTGATTCGATACTGAAATAAAGTAGAAATTATCTTGTAGATTATGTGGGGGTATTCTGTTCGTCTGGATATCTTGGAAGATATACATCACATGCATGTATCATATCATACTTGACACAAGCTAAAAATGGCGCGTTTTCCCACTACTGCCTTCCCCAAAAGTCTCTCTGGATACCGTACAGCGACTTCTGGCGCTGTGATCCGTTCCCGACGTTGCAGTTGCCATAGTGGAGCCAAGGCGGTCTCGGCGCCAGAGCAGAGCGCGAGAGGATCCGCCGCCGCCCGTGACTCCGTGACGCGCATGGGCCTGATTTCCGGCTAAAGGTCCCCGCCACCGCCTCCGAGACTCCACCTCCACCCTCGCTCCACCCTCGCTCCACCCTTTGCCCCTCGATCCGGCGAGCCATGCGGGCAGGTGTCTCCATCCTCCTCCGTGTCGGTTGGCGGCGCGTCCGTTGATGGCGTCCCTTGCGGCGCGTAACGACGCGCCTCCCAGCGGTGCCATTGCAGCGCCCTTGCTGTCCTCGCGAGCCGCTCACGTCGCCATTCTCGCTGTCTGCAGTCCCGCCATGTGCGCAGCCCTGCGGACCAGCCGGCGGTCAAGCGGGAGGCTGATCGCCCTCACACACAGGTAGAGAGCGCGCCGCTCTACCTCCGATCCCCTCATACTAACGCACGCTTCTACTGCTGCTGGTAGAGGGCGGCGGGAGCCTGCACGGACGCGTGGATACCGCCGCAAGCGGGCGACTGGGGACCCGCCGAGGCGCGGCGAGCGACCTACCGCGTGCTGCTCGGCCAGCCGCTGCTGGCGGCCAAGCCGCGACCCGCGCCGGCGCTCGAGGAGGCGGCTGAGGACGCGGTCAAGCTCGAGCCGCCGGTGTCGCTGGGTCGGAATGACTCGCTCGAGCTGCTGGGCGGGCTGCTGGGCGACAAGACGGCGCTCGAGCGCGAGGATGCGGCCGAGAACGCCATCCTGAGCGAGTTCCCGCCCGTGCTCGAGCCGCCGGACGCCGAGGGCCTTGCGCGCGCGACCAGCACCGGCGCGGACGAGGACAGGGGCGAAGTAGAACCGGATAAGCGCGCGGCCGACCGTCGCGTCGGCGAGCGGCGAGGCGACCCGCTCGCGCTGCACCTGGCGCAGCCCGAGGACCTGGACGAGATCCTGCGCCTGATCGATGCCAACGACGCGCTGTCGCCGGCGGTCAAGCGCCCGGCGGCTAGGAAGCAACGCAAGGCGGCGCTCGAGACGCCGGAAGGACTGTCCGTGGCGCTGTAGGACGCGACGAATGCAAGCGACAGACCATGCGACGTTGGGAGTTAGAGAGAGAGGCTCGATGCATGCGATAGATACCTGTCACGCGCTGTTGTAGCCGACGACGACAATCTCGGGCGGCTGCTGCTGCTGCTGCTGGTTGAACACGTCGACCTCCTCGCCGTCGTCCTCCTCGGCATCTCCGCCGACGCTCGCGGCCGACTCGCCGTCGACGACCTGGCCGCCGCCCAGCAGACTGTCCCGCTCAGCCACGTAGGGCGACACGCCGCTCTGGTGCGTGCCGCGTCTCGAGAAGAGCGCCTTCCAGCCCGAGCTGCTGCTGCTGCCGCTTCCGCTTCCGCCTACGCGGCTGTCGTTGCGGTGCTGGAAGCGGTGCAGCACGACGCCGATGACGACCACCTCCCAGACCGTGGCGAGCAGCAGGTCGAAGAGGAAGAGGAAGAAGAGCGATGTGCAGAAGCTGCGCGGCAGCTCGAGCACGCCCAGACTCGTGTCGACGCCCACCGTCCGCGTCGTCGACTGGCTCTCGTAGCTGAAGAGCTGCACTTGGAGCACGAAGAAGAGAACGACGAGGTAGGCGGCGAACGGCCGGTTCGAGTGCAGCGGCTTGCGGAACAGGTCCTGCAGGTTGAACACGAGCGCCACGACCCAGTACTGCAGGTGGCCAAAGAGCCACAGCACGCTGTTCTCGTACGAGTGCTGCGTCAGGTCGTCCGGCTCGCCAGGCTCGAACACGTAGCACGGCGCCTCGATGCCCGACACGTTGCCCGCGAGCGCCTTGGTGAGCTCGTACGAGTCGGCCGCCGAGCAGAACCACGACTTGGAGCGCGCCGCCGAGATCGCGATGCCCAGACACACAAAGTAGACCATGAGCTGGCCCGCGAGCGACAAGACGATGTTGGGGGCGAACAGCGTCTTGGCCGGCAGGTCGCGCGTGAGCGAGGCGGCGGCCGACGTGCGCACCATGAGCACCGACAGCCCGAACACGACGACGAGGTCGTCGAAGAGGAACTGGCTGTTGCTCATCTGCGATGACGAGTCCATCATGAGCGACGACATGGTCACCTGGATGATCGAGTAGAGCACCATGTACTTGAACGCGACGAAGGACGTGCTGAGCGCGCACCGGCCCTCGCGCAGCAGGTCCACGACGTCCATGAGCAGCTTCTTTCGGCTTGTGAACGGCGCGACGATCGACGCGTCGGCGTCCGACAGCGCCACGCCGACGTGCGCCGCCTTGAGCGCGCCGCAGTCGTTCGTGCCGTCGCCCACCATCCCGACGATCTTGCCGTGCTTGATGAGCGTCTCGACGATCCACGTCTTCTGCTGCGGGCGGATGCGCGAGAAGATCTTGGTGTGCAGCACGACGTCCTCCACAAACGACGCGGGATGCGCGCGGATCAGTCGCGCGAGCGCCGCGCCAGTCAGAGCGAACTCGTTGTTGTCGGCGAGCGTCATGAACGTCTTGTCGTCCAGAGAAGCCCACTCAGGGGTGGCGGACGTTGCAAGCTCATCCACGTCAGCAAACACGGCGGCGCCATCGCCATCGCCATTCGCGACGTCGACGAGCAGCACGTTCGGCTCGATCTCCATGTTGATCTTTCGCGCGACGTGGATGGCGGTGAAGGCGTTGTCGCCCGTGATGATGCGCACGTCGACGCCCGCTTCCTCGAGCGTCGTGACCACGTAGGGCGACTCGGTCTTGATCTTGTTCAGGAACAGAACGAACCCGACAAAGCTCAGCCGACACTCCATGGCTTCGCGCACTGGCATGTCGGCTGTGACAGGGAAGGTCTTGGATGCGAGCGCCACGACATAGTAGCCTTGGTACGAGTACCCGCGCACCTTCTCCATGTAGTTGGCGGGGATTGTCGCCGGGTTGCAGATCCCACGGATCGTCTCGGGGGATCCCTTTGTGTAGACCACTCGCTGTCCGGTCTCAAAGTCCTCGATCAGCGCGGACGAGCGCTGCAGAGAGGCGTCGAACAGGTAGCGCTTGACAACGCCGAACGTCTTTCCGATCGGAGACGAGATAAGGATGGAGAACGGCGCATTCGGCGTGTTGCGCTTGTGCATATTGTTCTCGATCGAGTACCCCGTGGCGCGAAACATGTCGCGCTCTAGCGCGTAGCCAGTGATGTTCCCGTCGCGCTCGTTCAGGCTATGGCAGGTCGCGAGTCCAACAATGGCACTCACCGACAGCACGTCGACCTCGCTCTGGAGTCCGAGGAACACTGGCGAGCCGGAAGCGCACTCGTCGACTCCCTGGAAGTCCAAGTGGTCGGTGGATAGCGTCCCGGTCTTGTCGAAGCAAAAGCAATTGAGGTGGCCTGCGAGGTTGACACGCTGCGAGTTTATGCAGAAGATGCCCGAGGCCTCGAGACGCGTGAGCGCAAAGCCGACACCGATTGTGAGGATCAAAGGCAGCGCTGGGGGCACCGCGATCGTCACAAGGTCGAGCGACGACACAATCGCTTCGCCCGTGCTCACGTTCGCCTCCGAATTGCTGGCCTGCACCAGTCGCTTGATGAACGCCAAGATCGCCACGACGGACAGCGCCGCCATGAACCGGTAGCTGTCGCGCTCAATCTTGAAAGTGATGGGCCGCGGGTAAATGATGGACCGGAAGAGCTCGCCTTTGGAAGTCGAGAACCCCGTGCAAAGCACGACGCCACGGGTCGACTTGTCTGCCTTGACGGTCAGCACGGTCGAGCCTGCGTACAAAACACTCTCCTTCGCCGTCATCTTGAGCTGGGCGTCGAGCATGCGAGCGGCTGGCTTGTCCTTGGACAGTTTGTTGCTGCCGCTTCCATTGCTACCTGGCCGACTCGGTTGCAGCATCTGCTTGGTGATCGGAATCGCCTCCCCCGTGAGCGTCGCCTCATCCGCAGTGCACTCGCCCGAGACCATCACGATATCGGCAGGAACGAGTCCCTCCTCCACCACGACAATGTCACCCACGACAAGCTGCGCCGCGTTGATGAACTGCATGTGCTGGTCCCGCACAACTTTGACGCTAGCGTCCATCTTGACGAGCTCGTGTAGCTTGTGGTCGTTCGAGACCTGCGAGTACACCTCCCACGCGATCGAGATCGCCGACATGATCATGATGAGCACGGCGTAGGTCGTGTAGCTCTCGCTGAGCCAGATGAGCGCGCTCGCGACTTGGAAGAGGTAGAATGGATGCAGCACCTTGCGCAGGAGCACGCGCGTCCAGTGCTGCGGCGACAGGTTGATTTCGTTGGGCCCGCAGATCTCGAGCAGCTCGCCCGCCTTCGCTCCCGTGTACCCACTCGCGCCATTAGCACTCGCACTCGACGGAGAAGACAACGATGCGCCTCCGGGCCCGGACGCCTCGGCCCCTCTGCTCCGCTTCTCGACCTCGTCGAGTCGCTCCTGCAGCTCGGTCTCTAGCCGCGTGAACTCGCGCGTCTTCGGGTCGAAGTAGTGGCGGCTCTTACGGAACTCGAACCAGCGCGCAGTGATCCGGTCGGACGGGAGCACCAGCGTCTCGAGCTTGCATTCCTCCCACACGAACCGCTGTTTGCTGGGCGGCGCCGCGTCGTCCACAGCAATCGAGGTCGTCGCGGCGATGTTCCCGCTCGGCCTGGCGTCCCGCGCAGGCTTGCCGCCGTCGAACTCGCCGGTCGGCAGCGCCATCTTGACCAGGACGTAGTCGGCGTCCTCGATCGCGGCCACCTGCGTCTTGGTGAGCCGCGTGTACCACTGCGGCAGCCACGAGGTCGCGATGGGGAGCAGCCCGCCGGAGAGCGCGCCAGCCGCGAGGAACAGCGCGCGCTGCGTCGCGCTCGCCTTGAAGAAGAAGACCTGCGCGAACTCGGGCTTGCCGGTGACCAGCGCCGGCGGGAGGGCCCCTCTGCGCGGGCTCAGATCGCCTCCGCCCGGCTCCATGTCTCTCCGGGTGCCGTCGCCGTCTGCAGTCGCGGCTGGAGGGGAAGAACGCGCGTGCGCCGCGCCGAAAGCGTCCAGAAGTGCCGACGACTCGCGCGAGCCCATGGAGCGAGCGACGCGCCGAATTTAGCGCGGGTCGAGCGCGAGAGAAAGGAGCGAAACCCCGCGCTATTTCGGGCCGCGGCCGGGGCAGCAGCGGGCTCGGAGCGGACGCGCCGCGGGCGGAGGAAGAGGCGCGCGCGAAGGCGGCGGCGCATCAAGTCGTCGGCGCTTCCGCCCCCTCACCTGGACCCGAGAAAGGTTGCAGTTGCGTCCGGATACGTCCGGATAAGAGTGTGTATAGTGTATCCAAATCCCGGTCACTACTCATTTACAGTGAGAAACGAGTACTGACCGGGACGGAGCGCAAACGGTCGCGCATCGGTCAGTCAGTCACACCTCTGGATCGACATGGAGGAGCTCGAGACGTCGGCGGCGCTGGCCTTCCACGGCGTCCAGTACGTCGTGACGGTCGCGGTCGAGCGGCAGGAGCTGCTACTGCAGGTGGAGGCGGAGGACGCGGCGGCGCCGGCGTCCCCGACGGGCTCGGGCGGCGGCGGCGACTGCTGGACGGCGCGGTTCCCGGCGGCGTGTGCGGCGGCTTTTCTGCGCGTCCAAAGCCCCGTGGTGGCGAGTCTGACGCGTCTGTCTGTCTGTCTGTCTGCGCCAGATATTGAGGAGCTGACGCGCAAGACGGGCAACTACAAGCGCTTCCCCGTGTTCGTGAGCATGCTGCTCTCGGCGCTCGCGCACCGCAGCGACGCCGTGTTCATCGACCTGCTCACGGCCGCCGACCTGGTGCGGACACACAGTACGCTAGCGCTATGTATGCTTTAGGGGCGGTCGCTGACGGTTAGTCACGTGCTGCATAGGAACTGTACCGGAAGCGCAAGATGGGCAAGCCCGGCGGCGGCGGCGGCGACGCCTTTGGCGGTCTGAGCGTGGGCGGGAGCAGCAACGGGACCGGGAACGGCAGCAACAAGCGCTATCTGATACTGACGTACGCCGTCGAGTTCGACCGCGTGCACTACCCGCTGCCGCTGGCGCTCGTGCAGACCCCCACGCCCGACGTCTTGCAGCGGACGATCCGCCGCCTCCGACAGGTGGGGAGCCTTGGAGTAGAGGGCTGGTCGCGTCGTCTAACGATCCGTGGTACTGCTCCACAGTCACTGGCGGCGGTTAACGCCGATCCGAACGGCGAGCGCCGACTTGCGGACGAGAACGCGGCACTGCGAGAGGAGAACCGGTGCCTGAAGAATACGCTGAAGCAGTACTGTGGACCTGGCGGCGCAACAGACGCTGAGAACGTCGACCCAGCTAGCAATCGTGGCGCGAAGCGCGTGTACACTGACACGTCATCGATCGACTTACAGCGTGAACTGGAGGTGAAAGTCGCTCTTCCTGTGCTAAGCTCTCATCGTTGTCCTCTCAACTCCAAAATACCGTGTCCGTGTCGCCCCTGTACATGTCCAGGCATCAATCGAAGAGAACAAGGAGCTCCTCGGGATCTACCAGCAGTACCGAGAAGAAACGGCGCAGGAGATGGCACGTCTCAAAGCCGAGATCAGGTACGATGAGATGGGACGTTGACTTGTCGTGGTGCACGCTGGTCGGTTGGGAGGGTGCCTATTGACACTGCGGTGACTTGCTGCTTTCCCGGATACTAGACACCTGAAAGTCGCCGGCGACGAGGATGAGCGCGCGGATTTGATGGACCTAAAGCACGCAGTTGAGCAAGAGCGCTTGGATGCGCGCCGCAAATTGGTGAGCTATGTCAATCCTGAGAGAGAGAGGCGAGTGGAACCACTGACGCTTGTCGTCGGACCTGTGTAGAAGGAGAGCAGCGACACTATCGGGGAAACGTTGGAGCAAATGGTCGAGATGAAGGCTCAACTAGAGCAGACGCAGCTCAAGAACCGCGAGCTCATTCGCCAGGTGGCTATACTACGAGCGAAGACTGGCAACAAGGACGAATCCAACACTGTCGCTCGTCCGATTGGAAGACGCGGCGCTGGTACGTTTACAAACACGCCACAGCAGCGCTACTCTCAGGCTCGGACAGCATCAACTCGAGGTCGCGGCACTCTCCCTAGTGGCATGTTGCAGCAACAAGGACGAAGACCATCGTTTGGCGATCGGTCCTCCGACGATGAGCGCGAATCGACGCACTCGTCCACTGGGAGTCGCAGCAACTACGGTCCATCTCGGCAGCCACCACAGCAAAAACGAGTATTCCGGCGGTTCGACCCGACGGCATATCAGCTTGATAAGGAGCGGAAGCAGCAGCAACGATCGCGGTCGCCGGCGCTCAGAAACGGCACCGGACGGCGAGGTCTCTCAGTCAACGGAGGAGGGTACGCGTCTGATAGTTCTGCCCGTGGGGGATACTCTTCAGCCGATTCCCGTGGATCAAATACCTCATCGCGGTCAACACGATCCAGGGGACGGCTCTCGGTGCAGCGACAACGGGAGATAGACGCGCGCCTCGCATCGCCGAAGCGAACGCCATCGACGGAAGCGGATCTTCCTCCACGGTTCCGCTCGCCAAGACCACGAACAGTACCGTCGCCATCTTCGAATGGACGTCCACCAAGCCGTGGGCGATCGCTGTCGCCTGCACGACCGGAGAGCGCAGTGCGCGGCGCCAATCGCAGTGTCTCCCCAGCACCAAGCGCTGCCTCGGTTGGTCATGGCCAAACGCTACATCACAGGAACGGGGCAACACCCAACGACAACCGGAGAAAACTGGTTGGTGGTAGCCTTGTCGGGAGCAGTGCGGGTGTCAGCGCGACTCGTGGTGGCTCCCCTGTAACTCATCCGGTGAACCGGGCGGAAGGTCAGCAACGGCGAAAGCAACAACAGCAGAAGCTGCAGCAGAAGCAGCGCGCTTTACTCATGGACACATCCATGGACTCGTTTAGCGACATTGACGACCGGCTGACAGCGCTGCAGCAGTTCCTCAAGGAGGCCAAACAAGGTACTGGAAGCGCTGGGAGCTCTGGTGCCCGGCCAGGTGCGTCGGCGGCCAAGACGCCATCTCCGAGATGATCTCAAGTCTCGACAATCGAATGGGTAAGATCAAAGGTGTCTGTTTCTATTGTTTTCTTGATCTATCCGGGGGGTACGGCGCGTTGGATTGGCCTGTCCAAGCGGCAGTTCGGAGCTTTCCGGGCAGGCGATCGAGTCAGGACTCGAGCTTCACATCCAGTCGCAGTAACTGCTGTACTCGTCGATCCGTGGCGTGTCGGCGATGTCGGGGGACTGCAGCGAAGGCGACACCAGCAAGGAGCCTGCATACTCGTGGTCGAACGTGTGGAGTAGCTCGTGGCCAGTCATCACGCTTGGGAACTCGCTGCTGCGTCGCTGCGACGGCTTGCTCGGCGTCCTGGAGTGTTCCTGGTGTACTGCCGTGGCTGGAGCGAGTATCCGCTGCGCTCGCTTGTGGTCGCTGCGCAGATTCGAGCTGTGCATCGCGACCCTGGGACTGGCGCAGTACTCGTCGTCGTCACAAGTGCCGCACGACTCATCCTGCAGAAGTTGGTCCAGCTTGAAGCTCGACACTAGATGGGTGCCCGATGACGAAGATGATTGCTGGGCGAGAGACGACGGGGAAGGGGATGAAGAGCACAAAGGCGTTGCCGCGGGAGGTGGCGCTGGAGCAGCGCCCAAAGGCGCGGAGGGTGACATGGAGGCGGGGAATGCAACAGGCAGGAACGTCTGCTCACTCAGAGGGGACAGTCTCCAACCCGCGAACGCGACGCCGGAAGCCTGTCCCGTCGGAGTCGACAGCACCTCGTTCGGATCGATTATCGAGTGCGCAACGCGACTGCAGATGGAGGAGGTTCCTGCTCGGCTGCTGCTCTCAAGCTCCGACGATGACGACGACGACGACGACGACGACGAATGGCGAGGAGATGAAGAGTCTTCCGCCGCATCGCTGGCGCTGGCAGCAGCAAGCCTCTGCGCGGCGCGAGACTGCTTCTGCAAGTACTTTTGTGCGTGCGTGCGGATCTGGACGAGCGTGCGGGTGACCACGAGCGACGAGATCTTCTTCCACGACCGCCCGTAGAGCTTGAGCCCCTCGAGGAACAGCTCGTGCTCCTTCTTGGTCCATCGCCCGACGTGTGTGGCAGTCGCCGCAGATGCTGCCGCGGGCTTGGTGGGTGGCGCGCACGCATAGACTACCGCTTGCTCGACCGCATCGTTCGAGTGCGCCTCTGTGAAGACGTGGAAGTGCTGCTGCGCTGGGTTCGCGTGTGCGAATTCGGCCCTGCGCTTGTGGCTCCTTTGCTGCCGCTGCTGCCTATTGCACGACGGGGGGTACAGCGAGCCTTCGCGCTGCTGCTGCTGCTGTCGATGGAGCTGGAATTGCTGCGGCTGCTGCTGCTGTCCGACCCCGACCGAGCACGGCGACTGGCCGCCGCGACTCTGGTGGAAAGGTGCATTCGACATGAGCAGGTGGCCAGGCTTGGCGTACCAATGAGCGAGGAGCCCGGCTTGGTCCATCGCTCGCCATGACGACAAGTGGTGGTCGTGGACCAACGGCGAGGCGGTGGCATCCTGGAAGCCATAGTCGAGCGAGTGCACGAGTCCATCGAGCCCGCCAGCGCTCGCGTCGACGCCCAAGAACTCGTCCCAGTCGCGCACAGTCGCCGCGCTCGGATCGTCCACGTGCTCGCCTTCCGCCGCGTACAACGTCGTCTGCGTCGGCATGTTGCGCAGCGACCAGAGGGTGGACGAGTACGGCGAGAAGCAAGTGGAAACCACGCGCGCAAACCCACAGTGAGTGTTGCCGACCGAGCCTGGACGTGTCGACCGGCGCGACAGCAAGGCGGAGCTGTTGTCGGTGCGTGTTGGGATGGCGAGCGACTCAAACATAGCGCAGCGGCGGACTCGGCTATTGATAGCGAGCACTGGCCAGCACCAAGGCCACTGCCTGCTTCAAGTCGGCGCTAAGTTTGCCGCCGCCGGTTGCTTACTGTCGTTGGGCATCAGGAATAGCAGCCTACGCGGGTATAAATACTCGGCGACGCGGTATCCTGCGCCGACCAATGGCGCGTGGGGCATCGCGGAACGTGGGAACGCTCTCGGTCGGTGGAGAACATTCCTCAAGCGCTTGCCAAGCGTGTGGGGCTCTATTACCGTGTTACCAGGCTCGAAGGTGGGCGCTGTACTCTCACCTACTCGGCCGGAGGTGTGCACGCAGACTCGCATCCCAAGACCAGCGAGCCCGGTCGACGGTCGAGGCAGGCGAGGCGAGAGCCGTGGAGCGCGATGAGGCGTTGGACAAGTTGATGCTAGCTGCAAGGCGATCCCTTGGAGTGGACCGGCGCGTCGGCGCGACCTCGTGACGCGTGTCGCGCTGACAAGACGACTGACGCTACGTGGCTGCTCGCCGGTCGCCAAGCGCAACGGCGACCTCACCCACGACCCGCGATGCGCTCGATAAGGTCTGACGCGCGCCGGCCATTAGCATGCCGTAGAGTCACTCCAGAGTGGGCTTGAAGGCCCAACGGTTGAAGGGCCGGCCTACGGTGGTTAATGGCTCGATGCAGCAAGGATTGGGCCCGTCGGCGATCATTTCGGATCCTAGAGAGCTCGCTCGTCCGTACGAGGAGGCAAAGGCAGAGACGGAGCACCTCGCTCGACGCCTTCCTTGGCTGACAGTCAGCGGCTGAGACGGCATTGGACAGTGCAGACTGCTATCGTTCCTACAGAGGAGACCCGGGGCTGGTCCATGCGCGCGCACGCACGACTCGATCCTGTGGCGCGCCGCCCCCTGTCGCGTCGCTCGACATCCTGTGCAGCCCGAGGAGTTGCGAGACGCTGAACGACGTACATGTCTTGGCCCGCCGCTGTCTGGTCTGCCCCCCTCTGCGCGATATCCATATCGAATAGGAAGGTAGGTGCACAGGGTATGCGTAGTGTCGGGACAGACTCGGTCCGTGTGACTCCTTTTTCGTCACGTCAAAGTGATGTCGTCGGCGAATGCCAAGCCACTCCTGGAGGAAAATTGACGCATCGGACGGTGTGCGCAATGTGGCCGAGCGTCGTGACGACGCCAAAGAAAGCGCTCTCAAGGTTAGTCGTTTGCGCGCGACCGGGGTCTTGTGGCATCCCCACACGTCTGTCGGGATAGCCGTATGAGATAACTCTAGCGCACGGCCAGAGCCTCGCAGCAGGCGTTGACGGGAGTGCACCGACTGTGGGGACTTGGTTCGCTCCCGGTACTAGGACTTGTCTGCATGACTGACTGCTTGCGGATCGTTCAGTGTCCCTATCCGTGAGTCGACCCGCAATCTAACTCGCCCGATCCATTGCCGGTGTGCAGAATTGCCGCCCGCTCATTTTCGATCGCGAAGACCACCCGAATGATGCGCCAGAGCTCTCCTTGCATGCTGTGACGTGCCACTTACGCAAGGCGATGACTAGAGTCCGGGAAGATTTGCTGGACGCACCCCGACCGATACACTATGATGGGTTGTGCGCGCGGTTGCAGTCGTCCTACTCGAGCACAATGCAACCACCTGAAGTTTTTAGGCTGGGCAGAGGCCTTGGCTGTGGGTTCACGATCATCGCGACGATGCGCTGCGTGCGGCCGACGAGTGCGACGAGTGCAACGCGAACGAACGCGAGGAACTGACAGCCCGCCGGTCCACTTAGTCTCGGCTGCTTTCCGGGAACGAGACGACATCGCTCCTGGTCGTTCAATGAGTGCCGCCGATCGGGGAAGAGGGTGCGACGGTGATCGTCGACAGTGAGACTCCGGGCGCGCGGCTTGTGGCTGCGAGCTGCCGCGCTCGGCTTCGCATGTCTTTACAGGTCCTGGCCCGACCAGCGCGTCCGCACATGTCGGTCGGTGTTGGCTGGCAATACAAACCCAGCCGGTGTCTCCTAAGAGCGCACGTGCATACGTTCAAAGTAAAGCGTGGGAATCGTAGCTGGCACAGCATGTAGTGACGTGCCGCGAAGTATCCCAAGTGCTTGACGACGCCCGGCGAGGCATTGGCGTCGCGGAGGTTACTCGCGCCTCATCTGGTGAGATGGGCATACTTTATCCAAGTGAACCCGCCGGCTGATCCCTCCCCGCTCTGATATGACGCCGACGAGAGCAATTATGACGTTTTTTAGGACCCGAGACTGAACTTGGGGCCACATGTCGCGTCGTCACATGGCAATTCGACCACGCAAGCCGCTTCTGTGTGTATACGCTGTACACTGCAGCACGAGGAGACAAGGACAGATTATATCCGTCCGCTCTGGTCATTCGTGTTTAGTTGGGGCACAACCAGGCAACTTCCCGCAAAAAATGTCAGAATGGTGCTGAACCTTGTTATCTTGACTTGAGTATCAAAGCACGATTTTATAGCGAATTCGGGCGATCGGTCACAGCAAACGCCTCCAAGTGTCCCCACACTCGAGCACACCGCGGTTGCGATGCAAATGCGATCGCTGCATACAGCGACCACAGTGCATTGTGGCCACGGCGGTGGACGAGCCGTCATTTATTATTTATCACGACGGTGGCGTCTCTTTCTCGACGCAGATCATTCCTTTACTTCCGGGACGGCTCTCCGTTTACTGTACTGTACACCGGAGAAGAGCGGCGAGCGTTTTGACAGCTCTCCGCCGCATTCTCTGGTGGAGATCCTTGATGGAGAATGGCGGCGTATCATGGCACTGTGGCACCGTTGCCCGGACGGCGGCAGTCGCGACTCGCGGCGTGGCACTCTTGGCGAACTCCCACCACACCTTCCGAATTACTTGCGTTTTGTATGATGTCTGTCGACTGAACGAAAAGGTAGTGCACCGATTTGCCGGATAAGCATTCACGCCTCCAGCTTTGCGACGCAATTGTGGCACTTCCTTCGTCTGTAATTCAGCGTAAACGCGCTATAGCAAATATAGACGGGCGGCGCCGGCAGCAGCTGTCGGCGCAAGATGTGGCTCACAACGCGCCGCCTATCCGGCCCACGGTCGTCTCTGCCTCGGTCGTTGAACTACGCCTCTCTACATACAAACACTGAGTGCTTCGTCCGCGGCTCTACCCGGCTGCACTAGGCAGCGCGCTGCTACAGCAGTGCTACTGTACTAGTACTCGGTCGGGCGGCGAAGTCTCACGCGATGGCGCACGTGTCCAAGCCTCAGTCTCCGATTTCCTCCGTCGGTATTAGAACCCCCGTCCCCCCCACCGCCTTGACCGAGGCGCGTATCACTACAGTATCTCTCGTACCCTTCCGCGTCTGAGCCCGACAACCATGCCCGGCCTCAAGCCCAAGACGAGCGGCCGCCGCAACGCCAACCGCGCGCGCTGCCAGTTCGGCGGCTGCGACAAGTTCGCGCAGACCCGCGGGCTGTGCAAGGCCCACGGCGGCGGCTCGCGCTGCCGAGACGCCGACTGCAACAAGCTCGCGCAGAGCCGCGGGCTGTGCATCGCGCACGGCGGCGGCCGCCGCTGCCAGGCCGACGGCTGCGCCAAGCTCGCGCAGAGCAAGGGCTACTGCATCTCGCACGGCGGCGGCCGCCGCTGCACCTTCGCCGGCTGCGAAAAGTTCTCGCAGGTCAAGGGCCGCTGCAAGGCGCACTCGAAGCTGCTGGCGGCCGCCGCCCAGGGCTCGCCGCCGAGCTCGCCCGCCGTCTGCGCCATGACGCCGCCCCCGAGCGCCGTGCTGGCCGCCGATGCCATGTCCCCGTCCAAGTCCAAGCTCAGCATCGGCTTCCTCGTCAACCCGAGCGGCGAGCAGCCCAAGCTGCCGGCCTTCTCCCGGAGCTTCGAGCCGTGGTGCCCGCAGCCGCCGGCCATGGCGCTGCCCAGCCGCTTCCGCGACCAGCCGGGCTTCCGCGCGCCAATGGACCTCGAACGCCCCGGCCGCTCGCTGCTTTCGTTCCTCGAGCCGACGCCGGCGCCGCTAATGCGACCCGCCATGGTGCTGCCGCCGCTCGCGCTCTACCACTAGCCGTCCGCCCGTCCGCCCGTCGCGTCGAGGGAGAGCTTCTCGCTGCTGTATTTAACCCCATCGGGTCTCCATGTACACTACTTTAGAGAGAAAAAAGGAGCCAACACGAGCAGCGATGTTTTCCAACCCATGCGTTCTTGTCTTATTCTTTGGTTCAGCAGCGGCTAATGGGCCGGACTTGGGAGTTGGAGGCGCTGCAATTCGGACGAGGTGCTACTGCCTTGGCCCGAGCTCCAGCCGCAACGTCCTTGGCCTTACCGATGCCGCGATGGTGTCTACGATAGCGGTCGCTTGTCTGGTGTAGCTTGTCTGGCATGTTCCAGATGCTTTGGCAGTCGATTTGGCTGGAGGAAGCGAACACGATGAGTTGGTGTGTCGCCGAGGCTCCGAGTCTGAGCTTCGCGCGGCTACAGGACTGGACAAGCGAGCAGTACTCTGACACTTTAGCAGACCCGCTATCCGAGCCTACACTGCCAACAGCGTCGCACTTGCAGGCGGTGGAACACGACGCCGGACGCCATGGGACGCCTGGGGACGCCATGGACGAGATCTTGGGAGTGGATCTAACTACAGCAAGTGGATCTTGTCGATAGAAAAAGCAAGTGGACGCGGCGCAGGGTGGTCTTGCACAAAGTGAACCCAACCCCATCCCGACAAACCTTCACTCATTATCAGAAAAATACTTACCCGAGAGGAGGGAGTCAAAATCCGGCACTTCTCTCAAAGCTGATTTCATACTGAATGCAAGTTTAAGGGTCAAATCTAGCCTGAGTGCGGGTCCCTTCGCGGGCGGTTTTACTTGGTAAAGTATCCAGTTCAACGTTCTTTCTCCGCCGACGTTCTTCCACTTCCCGATTTTCCTCCGAGAGCCCAAGCTTCAGAGCCCACGGACGCCATGGGCGGGGACGACAAGGACACTGATAAGCCCACGGCGACGGTGGCGGCGGCGGCCGACGTTGAGGTGCTGCCGGCGCGCGTGATGTTGGACGGGACGAGCCGCTGGGCCCGCGCGCTGGACGGCGAGCGCGCCGGAGACGCGGCGTCCGCTCCGGACGAGGATGCGGACGAGGACGAGGACCCGGAGCTCGTGGGCATCTGCCAGATCTGCATGGACGTGGTGCCCAAGCGGCAGGTGGTGACGCGCGTGTGCGGCGCCGAATGCCTGGCCGAGGTGTGCGCGCAGTGCCTCGTGCAGCACGTGGTCGCGACCGTGTACTCGTTCTACCCGGGCGTGCTGCCCAAGGTGCGCTGCCCGATCTGCCTCACGCTGCTGCACAAGAGGCAGTGGCAGCACTTCGCCGTGCCGGATGTCAAGGACGAGGACGAGGACAAGGAGGAGGAGGCGGCGGCGTCGGTGGCGCCGGCAGTGGCGACGGCGGAAGGAGACGGCGCGGATGAGGCCGCCTCTGCGGCTGATCATCAGACTGATGCGGGCTCTGAGGAATCGGATGCGCACGAAGCTGAGAATGCGGGACGAGAGTCTGATTCAACCGCGACCGCTGACTCAGATTTGAGCGACGTCACATCTGAGTCTGACGCGATGGCTGATCCCGCCGAGCCTGATCCTGCTGAGTCGGAGCCGCATTCTGAGACACCTGAGTCTGATACTGCGCAGACGCCGGTCGAGACACCGACCGACACACCGCAGCAGGAGCCGCAGCAGCAAGCCGACGAATGGGTCGACGACAATTCGCACGTGCTGGACAAGTACGTGGTGCTGTGCCGCCAGAGCTGTGGCTTCCAGTCGCCGTGCTGCCACAACACGGACTACACGATGCTGCCGCCGGTGCCGTCGCGGAAGGAGGCGGCGGCTCTTGTCGTGCCGCTCACACCGCAGCAAGCGGCCGCGCTGCCGGGACTGCTCTCGCTCTTGCGCGCCTACTGTTTCCACCGCGAGGAGACGGATGTGGTGTACGACCGCCTGACGGAGGTGTTCGGCGACGAGGCGTGGGGGACGCTGGCGCTGCTGCTGCCGCGCATCGTGGACGAGGAGCGGCGCGCAACGCTGCTGCTGCACCACCTCTTCTTGAACCCGAACGCGGTGACGCGCTGCTGCGGCGAAGCGGTGTGCTTCAAGTGCAAGGCGAGCGACCATCACGACGGCAACTGCAACGACTTTGTCGAGGAGGAGAGCGTGCTCGAGTGCCGCGGCTGTCACGTGACGCTCGTCAAGGTGGACGGCTGCGACACGGTCGCGTGTCTGTGCGGCTACTCGTTCAGCTGGCAAGCCGAGGTGGACCAGCGGCGCGCGCAGCGCCGGCAGCTCGCGCCTGCGGGCGACCGCGAGTACGCGCAGTGGCTGCGCTGGCACCGGCGACTGGCGGGTAGCTTCGCCAAGATCAACCGCATTGACGAGACCATCCGCAGCGTGCGCCTCGCCCGCTTGCTGCGGAACCACCGGCCTCTGCTCCAGCGCGTGCTACTGCTGCCGATTATGCGCAAGCGGCAGGAGCAGAAGCAGCGGCTGGCCGCCGATGAGAGCGCCGCGGTATCGCCCGAGAGCGCCGTCGAGGTGGCGCCTTGATCTGTGTGCACTAGTGTATTTGTAGCGTGGAGGCATCTCCATCCCCCGAGGACAACCCCGGGTCGAATTATACAATCCCATGACTTCCCATCAAGCTCGGAGGAAAGGATTCGCCCCGCGACAAGCCAGCGCGGCAGCAAAACAAGTCAGCGCGAGGCTCGAGGCGAATGCTGTTAGACATGCTGATCCCTTTGCGCACCAACTAGGACGGGACAAGTAGCGAATCTCGAATGAGATTCCGGGGCCATAGCGACGGCATCTCCGTGGTCAAGCAGTCGGATAGACTCGTGCGCAAAAAGAGGTGCAATCGAGCTCAATAGTACACTTTCAGGTGCAATCGAGGTTCACAGCAAAACTTTGAATCATCAGTACACGCACAGCCACTGAGCTGCGTAGACAAATCGATGACAGCGATGCAGAGATCCCGACTGGTGTCTGGACGAGGTATCACCGCGCGATGCACGGCCGGTTCGTGCCATCCACATCATTTCCGACCCGCATTTCCGAGGCTGAGCAGAATCCGACCGTGTTTTGAGACGTTGCGGACGTTGACTGGGATAAGACACAAAACGGTCAAAGATTCGATTAATACCGTTGAAGAACCTCCAACACGCCAAGATTCGCGGCACTTTATCCAATAAGTCGGCGTCCACCGCAGCTCTCACTTGGTGTTTGTATTGCCGAAACATCCTGTCCAGACATACAGTTTTGGCATGCCCCTTCTCAGCGCATTACAGAAAACAACCTGCCCTTGTGTATGGCTGATGAGGCGGGGGCATCGGACTCTGAGTCGCCACGCAGCGACTCGGCTCAGCAAAGGACGTCGCCGATTCACTTGGGTTTAGTATGCTGACAGCAGGCGAGAGCCTTCGAGCAGCTCGATGCCCGCGGCGACCCCACCGGTGCTCGTTCATTCCCAAACTTGCTCCGGCCCACTCCAGTCGCCTCCCGCTCCGTCCCAAGTTCTCCCCCGAGCGTGCGAAGCGCGTCGGTCGCCATGAACAAGCTCATCGTGCGAAGCATCGGCTTCTTCAACGATGCGTACGACCTGTTCATCATGAACGTCATCAACGTCGTGCTCACGGAGCAGTACACCAAGCACGTCTACACGTCGTACGTCAAGTCGTGGGTGTCGGCCGCCGCCATCATCGGCGCGGTCATCGGCCAGCTGCTCTTCGGCATGCTCGGCGACGTGTTCGGCCGCAAGGTCAACATGATC
>JAADXX010000598.1:0-18220 GCA_023338025.1 Phytopythium oedochilum
CCCCCCCCCCCCCCCCCCCCCCCCCCCCCCCCCCCCCCCCCCCCCCCCCCCCCCCCCCCCCCCCCCCCCGCGCACCTAGCAGCGCGACGACATCGTAACCTTACAGAGTCCAAACTACTTGTAGAGGTCGACGTGGCCAGGGATGATATCCGAGACCTTCGATTTTGAACCCGTGCCCAGCGGCAACTGTATCTTCCGACGATGATGCGTGCAGGTTGCATTACGTAGCGCTTTCGCCCCATTGGGCTTGACGATGCAGGACCGGGACGCGTCTCACTCGGTCTCCAGCTATCCGACGTCCGCGATGCCGCTACAACTGGTCCGGAGTGATGGGGTGCGGCAGCGGGATGATGGACTTCTTGTCCACGTCTCGCGGGAGCGCCTTCCTCATGTCTGCAGCGACGACGGACACGCCGCGTCAGTCAGTCGGCGGTGAACGACGTTTCGTCTCATGCAGGTCGCACCGAACGCGTCCTCGCCGTCGTGGTCGCTCGAGTAGTAGCCCAGCACGCGGCGGTAGACCGAGTAGCCGAACTTCTCGTACATGCCAATGGCCAGCGAGTTGGACACGCGCACGAACAGGTCGACGAAGTACCCGTCGTATCTGCAGCACAACAGCGCGTCACACGCTGTAAGTAAGTCTCACGCACGCAGAGCGCGCCACGCAGCACCGCGAGCTCGGCGTACAGCTCCTCGGAGACGTTCTCGAGGTAGTCCATGAGCTTCTTGGCGAGTCCGAGGCGCCGGAACTCGGGCGCGACCGTCACCGCCGTCACGTGGCCGTGCCAGTTCTCGCGCTGCCCCTCGGCCTTGCCCATGACTGGCAGACAGAGCGTCCGTCAGCCCCGCAGCGGCGCCATACAGTACAGGATAGCGACGCACTGTAGCCCATGATGGTCTCGTTCGGGTCCTCCTGCACGAGGAAGTAGTCCGGCCACTTGGACATGTACTGCAGGTAGAACGACATGTTGTACTGCGCCACAGCGCGCGCGTGAGCCACCGCCGCCGCCGCCAACCGCTACTGAAGGCGCGCACCGTCTCCGTCAGCACGTCCAGGTTGACGTTGTTGAACCGGAACAGGTCGTCGCAGCAGAACTTGCGCGTCGACGTCATGGCTTCTACTCCCGGCGATCGCTCGCTTCCGTCCGCTTTGCGTTTGGCGACTCGCATCGAATCCGACGACCTTCGCGCGACAATTATATTATTTCATCCAATCAGCAGCGAATGTCCAATTAGATGTTTGTATCAGTTCATGTCCTTAATAGAGCCCTTGTGCGTTTAGTTCCAGTATGCGATCTTCAAATAGTTGTTAGCTGTAGTGCAACTCAGTACAAATGCGTATTTTCCCGATATCTCGTCGGTTACGAACCGCCACAAGCTAAATTTGCAACCGGCGCGCGAAACCCCTGGGCGATTCGCACGCAGCGCTCGATCGCGCCGACGGGACGCGCGCGGAAGGACGCGGGCGCTCTAGACAGGCAGGCAGGCACTTCAGGATCAGCCCGATCAACCAGAGCCCCTCTCCGCCTCCGCGACCGACCGGTTCCGCTGTGAACCGCGCGCTCCGAGCTTCGTTAGAGCGGTGAGAACTCGGCGGCAGCATGGCGGACGACGCCCCTCAGGGTACGTTGCCGGTGGCGGGGGAGCTGCGTGGCTTGTCAACTAAACTGATGACTCGGCGCGCGGCTTATGGACAGACGTGGAGCCGGTGATGGCGCAGGAAGAGGTCGAGGAGTCGACCCCGACGGAAGAGCCGGCGGCTGAGAGCAAGGTGGGGGCCGTCTCGTGGGCTGAGTGCGTTTGTATGGCCGCGTTGCGTTACTGACGGACGGAACGGTGCTCCCAGGCGGCCGACGCCGAGGTAGAGGCAGAGGCGGAGGCGCCCGCGGAGAAGGAGACGGCGGACAGCAAGGACGAGGGAGACGCCGAGCCGTCGGGAGACTCGAGCGAGCCGCCGGCCGCCGTGGAGGAGCCGCCGGCCGCCAAGGCCGCGGCCAACGAGGAGGTCAAGGAGGCCGAGAACGCGGCCGAGGCGGCGCCGCCCAAGGCGGACGTGCAGGGCCTGCCCATCCGCGCGTACCTGGACCAGACGGTGGTGCCGATCCTGCTGCAGGGCATGTCGGCGCTCGTGCGGGAGCGCCCGCCCAACCCGATCGAGTGGCTCGCCGCGTACCTCATCAAGAACAACCCGCAGGGCCCGAGCGCCGACGCCAAGTGATTCGGTCGCTGGGTAGTCCCAGCGACGCGAGAGAATGCTCGACGAGAGATATAAACTAATCGCACGCACGCACCCTTCAAACAGACGTGTGTGGCCTTCTCTATTCTCCACCGATGGCTCCTCTGCTCTCCACACTAACACTACCCGCCGTGGCAGCTTCGAAAGAGGCGGTAGCGCGCGTCTCCGGTCCTCCGCGACGGACGAGTGCTCACTCGCCCCGACCGCCGCCGGGAGCGCCTCGCCCAGGGTGCGGCCCGCCGCGGCCGCCTCGCCCACGACCGCCGTAGCCGCTACGGCCTCCGCGTCCTCCGCCGTCCCCACGGCCGCCGCGACCACCAGCGTCTCCGCGTCCCCCGCGACCGCCGCGACCGCCGCGAGAGCCGACGCCGCCGCGACCTCCGCGTCCGCGTCCGCGGTTGGATTGCCGGTCTAATGAGAGCAACGTCGGTATCAGCGCTGCCGCAAAGAGAGGACGGGGACGAGCAAGACTCTGCTCTGCTATGCAGGACGCACCGCGCTTTGAAAAGTCCTCCTCGGTCACCATGTCGAGGATCTGTAAGCACGAGAAGCACGGCGTCAGTCAGTACGACAAGCGCGAGCCGATGGCAACTCAGCAGCGGTGGTACGCGCCTCGTTCGGCACGCGGATGTACTTGATCGTGTTGCCGCGGATGTAGCACTCGGGCATCTTCCAGAACCGGTCGCCGTCCTGCAGCGGGCACCAGCGCGTGAGCCAGCGAGCCAAGAAAGCGGACGCACACGCGGCGGACCGAGTTACCTTGGACGTGCAGATGACCTCGCGCAGGTTGACGTTCATCCACGTGTCGCAGTTGACCAGGTGCCCGTTGTACGTGTCCCCGTTCTTGAGCTCCACGAGCTGCCACGTCCAGCGAGCGTCCGTCATCCGTGACTGCCGTCGCGGCCCACAAAGCGCAGCGTCGTACCATCGGGTGGCCTTGCGCCGTCTTGAGAAGCGAGAGCGGCAGCTACAGCGAGCCGATGAGGGCCGGAAGGATACCAACGGACTCATCAGACACTGCTCTTTTCGCTGGACCCCACTGCTGCGCGGCGAGGGCCCGCCAGCGCGCGCTATGGCCTGTCACGCACCATGATCGGGAGGCTTCCGGTTGTTTCGGGCGTCGTCCTTGTGTTTGGGTCGGAGCTGCTTCTGGATTCCTTTGGATTTCCTGAAGTACAAATCCATAAATTGGGGTGGCCCACGCAAATCGATGATGCCAATCTTGTCTGGATTTCTGTGGATTTACGCAAATACAAATACAACTCTTTAGTGGGTCTCGTCCATTTACAAAGAAACGTCCTCGACAACTCATCATCCCCGTAATATGCTGGGTTTTGTAAGGTTCGTTATCGGGACACTGTCTTTTGTGCCAAAATGTGACTCTATTGCCTCATTGTGCGTATTCACGGGTCAGTCGTGATTGGCGAAAAATATCTTGTTTTCGGTCCAATCGTGAACATTGCGTGGTCCATCCACTTGCGCATACTATATTCGGCCAGGAAGAAGAAGAAGCAAGGTGCGTGCGGTTCCTTGCGGCGTCTCGGTGGCGATATCGATCGCTCTTGCGCGCCGCCCCCGCCGCGGATCCGGCCGACATCTACTCCCTCTGCCAAACCCCCTGCGATTCGCGGCGCTCTCGCGTCCGTATCTGCTCTGGGGGCGGCGGAATGCGTCGGCATTCATGCTGCCAGGACTTTGTTGCCGCTGCGCATACAAAGTCGCAGTGGTAGCGGCGGATCTCGGGGGGCGGCGCTCGCAACGGAGGAACGACTGCACGGGTGTTCTCTGTACTGACTCTGCGGTTCTGTTGGTAGTCAGCATGTCGGAGCAGGCGCACGCGGACGGAGCCAACGGCGAGGACAAGAAGAAGGCCGAGGCCATCACGATCCGAGTCAAGGACCAGGTGCGTGTGCATGCATCCGCTCCTTGTGCGCGCGCCTGGCGCTGACAGCGCGCTCTGCGTTGCAGTCCGGCGAGGAGACGTTCTTCAAGGTCAAGCCCAACACCAAGATGGAGAAGATCTTCAGCGCGTACGCGCAGCGCAAGGGCGTGCCGCCCAACGCGCTTCGCTTTTTGCTGGACGGCACGCGCATCAGCGGCGACCAGACCCCCAAGATGGTGCGTGGGTGCTTGGTTGCTACTGCCGCTCGCTCTCGTTGGCTGGCCGCGACGACTCATCCGCAGCAATTGACGCTTGCAGCTGGAGCTGGAAGACCAGGACCAGATCGACTGCGCGCTGGAGCAGGTGGGCGGCGCCGCGCGCGTGTAAAGCTCGGCCGTTTGCCACCGCAGTCGCTCCCCTCCCTCCCGGCTCGCCGCCTGTCCACGTGCCGCGTCGGCAGGCGATGAACACATCCAGCAAGAGACGGGAGGGGTAGCGATGCTCCCGCTCTGGGTCCGCGAATGAACAAGCAGACGCGTTTGGTTTCCCGTGCGCTGTGGTGTCTGGTTATTCGATGCGCGTGCCTAGCTGTCAGTGCTTGCGCAGCCAAGCCGGCGGGTTGGCCGGGATGGTCACCAGGTCCGTGTCGAACAGCTCGATGAACTGCTCGTTCTGCAGCCGCACCTTGCTGCCCGCGAACCGCCGGTACTCCTCGAAGATGGACGACAGGTGCCACTGCTGGATTTTGCGCAGACACCCGACGACGGCCCCTGTCATGAGCAGCGACAGACGCGCGGCGTGAGGCTGTTGTCGGGCTATTACAAGGCGAGGAGGAAGGCAGGCGTGTGTGTGTGTGTGTGGATGGATAATCGTAGACGCACCGGTGCGGTCGCGGCCGAGGTGGCAGGTGATGAGCATCGGGTAGTTGGCGCGGTCGAGGATGACGTCGAGCGCGGCGAGCACCGTCTCCTCGGACAGCGGCTCCCAGGCCTTGCGGCGGCTCTCCATCCGCGTGTTGCCTCCGAGGAAGAGCAGCCGGATCTCCTGCTCCTCAACGAAGCTCTGGAACTGCGGGTTGGGCTCCTCCAGCGCCAGGTACACGATCGTGCGCAGGTTCAGCCGCTCGAGGAACGGGAAGTTGAGCTCGTTCGGCTGCCCCGACCGGTACAGGTCCTCCTCCACCATACCGTAGTTGACCGGCGGGATGAAGTACGACATGGCAGCGGCGGTGGAGCGGCGGTGGAGCGGCGGTGGAGCGGCGGCAGCGGCAGCGGCGGCGGCTCGACGTCAAGTCCACACTCACGCTTTGCATGGCATTCGTGATTTTCATAGTAGTCACTGTCTTGAGGTAGTGACGGTGGATATGTCAGTCTTGAGAGAGAGTGACATTAAGATAGCACTTTGTTATAATTAACTATAATTATGGATTCAGCCATTTTTAAACGACATGATTGGCTGAATAACCCGCTGCCGCAGTGAGTCGAGTTGAAGTGACAGTTGGCCAAGACCCGCTCGCAACGATGCAAGTCCGCCAGTTGGAGGCGCTCGCAACGATGCAAGTCCGCCAGTTGGAGGCGCTCACTTCTCGCTTGGCCAGGCCCCGCTAGCTCGCACGATGGTTCACTTTGTCTACATGCTCAGGTCGACGGACGACGTTCCGCTTGACGGCCCCAATATCGGCAAGAAGCGCTGTGTGTATACCCTCGTCGGGTACACGACGGACCCGGACAGCAGCGTGCGCCAGCACAACGGCGAGCTGCCAGGCCAGGAGGCGACCAAGGGCCGCCAATGGGAGCGGGTCTGCCTGCTGTGGGGCTTCGCGAACAAGGGCGAGGCGACCACATGTGAGTGAGTTCGCCATGTGGATGGATGTCGGAGGTGCTGGCGTCCAACATTGTCCAGCAGTTGTTGAGCAATGGCAGCACTCGGAGAGCACAGGGGCTCCCACGAATGGCGTCGGTCCCGTGGCGGTGTCGATCCTCGAGCGCCACCGCCGCCTCTCTGTGTTGCTGTGCAACCGGCCGGCGACCAACTTGTCGTTCGCGAATGCGAGCCACCGCAGACACGCGAGCAAGGCGGATCCTTCGTTCCAACTTTACAGATGCGACGACTACATGCCGGACGCCACTGAGACGCCGGACGTCGAGTCCATGTCGGAGACGCAGCAGATCGAGGTGATCGAGGCCATGGACGCCAAGATCGAGGCCCAGCGCGCCGAGATGGAAGCCCAGCGCGGTGAGATCGAGGCCCTGAAGAGGGAGCTCGCCGAGCTGACGGCCGTCGCGGAGGAGGGCAGGCAGAAGAAAGAAGCCCGACGACTGTACCAGCGAGAGTACCGCAGCAAGAGGAAGAGCGGGCTACACATCCGCGAGTCGTAGCAGCACCGAGCCGCGAGGCTGCAGCGAGTTCTCTACACGTCTAACTGCATAGGCGCCAGCCCAGCTTGGCAGCCGCGAGTTCTAGTTGAAGCACTCGACGATACCGGCGTCAATAGCCACGTTGAACGGCCCCGAAGTCGGCCAGCAACGCCTCGAACTCGTTCTGTTGCTGTGTGTGCTTGTTGTCGGTGCACACAATCGCTTCGATCTGCACAGCAGAGAGCCGAGACAGCTTGCACGTCTCCAAAGCGCACTGGCCGCGATATCGCCCACATTGTGGCGAGCAACTCCGCCGTCGCCTCGGCTCCAAGCACACCGACTGGTCCACCGACGGAGAGCAGACTCGAGCACGGCCCACGCCCGTGCCGGCCGCCTCCATGTCGCTGTACCAAATTTGGCGGCAAGAACATTGGAGTGCCTCCATTCTCGTCCTATAAACATGCTATCGTTGCATTCTCGGACAGGAGGAGCCGCGTGCGTATTTGCAGGAGCACTGGCTGCATCAGCTGAACGCTTGGGGCCCATCTATTTACCGCCGCGAGTGACGAAACCACTGCAGCGTCGGGGCACCAGCAGACACGACGACACCTCGGTGCTCGCGGCCATTGACCATGGCGCCAGGGCGACTCGCTCGCGTCAAAGCGGCGCTAATGCGTGGCTGGGAGATGGTGCAAGTGGAGCACCAGGGCCTGTACTCGCTGGAGCGCGCGCAGCAGCTCCTGAGCTACCTCCGTGGACGCTCTGTGGCCCTCCAGACGGCGCTCACGCTCGTGCTGACGCCGCTCCCGTGCGTGGTCGCACTCATACTCATGGACATCATCCCGCTGCAGGATCCGACGCTGGGTGCGGACGCCAACATCGGCTTCCTAGTGCGGTCAATCATCGCCGTCATGGGGTACACGGCCTTCATCGTGGGCCAGATCCACGTGTGCGTGCCGAACCTGCTGCGTCTGCGGAGTCTCCTGTGGATCGCTCCAGTGGTCTCTGGCATCACCAGCGGCACCAACTACCTCATGAGCCTCTGGATCGGCTTCCCGCTTCCCTTCACGCACGTGTTGGGCCTCGCGCCGTGGGTCTCGAGCCTGCTGCTCAGTCTTTGGGTCGCGATCGGGAGGGAAGGACGCCGCAACCAGGCTGTGCGTCGCGCGCTGCACGAGCACGGCGCTCTCATCATGGCGCAGTCGTCGCTCGGTGTCGTGTACCCGCTCTTCTATCGGCTGTTCCTCGTGTCTGGTCCTACGGCGCAGTTCTTCGTGGTGCTGCTGCTGCCGGCGATCAAGCTCGCCATGAAGTTCCGCATCAACCAGGTCACGCCGCACATCCAGGACCTGCAACCGGTGACGCTCACGTTCAACGCCGAGGTGTTCAACTCGCTCTTCACTTCCAGCTGCATGCAGGGCTCGAACTCGACCGCCACGAGCGTCGCGCTCATGAGCGTCGACTTTGTATACTCCACCTACAGCCTCTACCGGCTCAGCGGCCTTGTGGCGAGCGTCGAGCAGCTCGGGAGTCAGTTTGGCGTCTCGCGCGAGCAGATGCTGCCCGCGGTCGCGCTGCTGGCTCAGCGTGTGCCGGACAATGTCTGGGAAGCTCATGGCGTCGCCGTACAGACGCACTGCTCCAGTAGCGCGACGGTTGTCCAGAGCATCGGCAGCGGCTCCTCTGGAAAGTCGGCGGTGGCACCGACACCGACACCCAAGTTGTTTGCCAGGAGGAGCAGAGTGTCGCCGCACGATCAGCGGTCGGACCGAAGGCCGCGGCGGTTTGTGTGGCTGTCGCACTCCGTCGTACCTGCGTTGCTGTCCAACAAAAGATCCAAGCGAGTGGCGAATCCACCAGCGAGCGCCTCAGTCCCATCCACAGCGTTGATATCGACGGCAGCAGCTGCGAAGGAGCTCCGTGCGGACTCCGAGCTCGCCACCGAGGACCAGGTCCGCTGCGTTCGCCAGGTGCTCACTGTCTACCGACGCACCGAGTACCTGGTTCTGATCGAATACACGGAAGTGATCGTGCCCATGGTCTACGGTGCGTCCCCTGCCTCTGACCCTGCCGGTGGATGTGTGCTCACCGACCCTTGCAGGAACTTACCTGACGCTCAGCTACAACCTGCCAGCGCGGCCATACTACCCGCTGCTCAAGGACCTGGACGAGTCCTCCATGCGACGCGTCGTGCTTAACATCTACCTGTACGGCGCGCTGCAGCTACTCTCCTTCGTGCTGCTCAACGCCGTGCTGCTGCGACGGCTCCGCATCGCCGCCCACCACCAGGTGAGCACCGTAGTTTTGTCGCTCGGCGCGTCGGTCGTTGGTTACCCTCGGTGCTGTTGGTGCTGCAGGTCGCGTTCGTGCTGCGTCAGCACTGGCGGTTCGTGCAGTGCAACCTCGTGTTGTGGATGGTCTACACGATCCAGAGCTCGCTGGAGCACGTCGGTAAGCGAGAGCGCGTGCTTGCGATTGCTGTGGACACTGCCCTGACCTGGTCATGGCCCCGCCTGCTCTACGCGTCGGTGATGCAGGAATGGACTACAGCTTTCGGTTCGAGTGGCTCAAGCATCCGTCGTAAAGACCGTCGCCGCTTCAAAGAACATCATGGCTGTATCAAATGCTTGTGGGTTTGGTGGGAGGCAATCGCTCTTTGGAGCTAGATGTCGGCATCGGTACGAGCTACGCGCTCGCATTCGAGTGGAGCCATGCGAACTTGAACGTGTAGTCCGTCCCTGCGGAGTCCAGGCACGATGCATCACCAATGAGTGGAGACATTCGAGTGGCAGCGGACGGACAGAATCGACGTGGTCGAGCGACGATTGCAGCGAGTACATGATTCACAGCACGAGGTTGGCGTGCACGAACTGCCACTGCCTATGTAGCGCAAACGTAAGCTGTCTAGGAGCTGGGAGGTGGAGTTTGTACATGAGCACGGCGTTGAGCAGCACGAAGGACAGGAGCTGCAGCGCTCCGTAGAAGGCAATGTTCCCGACGGTGCCGGCGAATTTAGACTCCGTCATCTCGCGCATGTAGGGGAAGTACTGCCGGTTGGGCAGTCGGTAGACAGTGTTGAGGTAGACGTCTGGTCAAACACGCAGTCAGTCAGTCAATCGGTCAGGAAGAACTAGCGCAACAAAGACACCGCCACTCACAGTAGATGATGGGAACGATCACCTCCGTGTACTCGATCACCAGCAGGAACTCTGTGTGGCGCAGTATCCGGAGCGTCTCGGTGACGAACTTCTTGCGCTCCTTGAGGCTCAGTCGCTCGATCGCTCGGCTCGCGACAGCAAGCCCCGGGTCGGTTTCCATGTGAGCTGCTTCAGTCGCGGGCGATACGTAGTTCACCTTGAGCTCCGGGTGCTTGGACGGCGACCCCAACGTTGCGTCCGACACACAAAGGCCTTGATCTAAGGGACAGTCAGGAGCGGGTGCGACAACACTGCTACCGCGCCGGATAGTCATGATGCGATGGAGCGGGAAGGTTTGGAGGACCGGCGAGCGATCGACAGGCGATCGTTCAACAGGCGATGGCTCGCAGCTCACTTTCGCATCAACAACCTTCCTGGACTCGCCGGCTAGCGCGTGCCTGGCGGGAAACCCGACAGTGCTGATGGCCTTGCGCTGCCAGACCAGGATGCCCGGGTTGGCGTGGATGATGGCGGTCGCAATGTCCATCATCTGGTCGCTTCGGACGCCCATCTTGGCGCTCAGCGTGTTGATGGTCGCCTTGAGGTCGCGGAGACACACGAGCGCGTACGAGGCGCCAAGGAAGCCCATGGTCATCAGCGCCGCGCTCGTCGCCGAAGAATTGGCGTTCTGCATGCAGCAGGACACGAACAGCGCGTTGAACACCTCGACGTTGAACGTGACCATGACAGGCTGCGCGTCCTCCATGTACTTGGTGAAGTGGTTGAGCAGGAACTTCTCGCACAACTTGATGACCGGAAGCACGAATGTGAAGAAGAACTGGCCCATAAGGTTGTCTTTGAGGAGCAGAAAGATGTGGTAGAAGACAGGGTAGACGATCGCGAGGCTGGAGGCCACGTAGATTGCAATCCCTAGCTTCTTGAGTCCGAGGCGAGTGCTCGGGTCAGCTCTCCGTTGTGGCCCCATGTGGATCCACAACGCGGTGCCGATGAGAGAGATCCACGGCATGTTCATAACTAGATAGCCGAACGGGATTGGGAAGCCGACGACCTCGGAGAGCGCGAAGTGGATGGCTACGTGGATGGTAGCGACGATCGCAGTCATGAACAGGAGGCGTGGCCATGACTGCGGCAGCTGCAGTACGCTGTAGTAGATGTTCGAGAGCACCGCAAGGGTGAAGGTTCCGATCACGATCCACGCGCGCGTCCAGTAGACGTAGTTGGCCGCTGATCGAGCAAGTAGACCCCAGGTGCGCGATGTGCAGCGCGTTCCAGACCTCCTTGGTCGATGCCCAGGCATGCGACAGACACGGCCACATGACGAAGTCTTGTGTTAGTCGGTGGTACGGTCGATGGTACGGTCGGTGGTACGGTTGGGAAACGCCAGCGTCTCGTGGCTTTCGCAATGAGCGAGCTCCTCCGTCAAGGAGCAGAAGAGCTGTTCCGACCGTGGTTCACAGGGATAATAATACATGCTAAAGATCTTATAGATATCAAGGGATTCACATAACCTTGTCGTGGAGCCACGCGAACTTGAACGTGTAGTCCGTCCCTGCAATGTCCAATGACACACAGCCAACAGAGAGTGGTGAGGAAGCGGCACACGTTGGATACAAAAGCAGCAACGAACGCACCGACGTGCTCGAGTGACGACTGCAGCGCGTACACGATCCACAACACGAGGTACGCGTGTACACACTGCCACTGCGACTGTAGTGCGAACGCGAGTTGGCTCAGTGCCGGGAGTCGGAACTTGTAGGCGAGCACCAAAATAAGTAGCACAAAGGACAGGAACTGCAGCGAGCCGTAGAGCGCGATGTTGTGGGCGGTGCCCGAGAACTCGGTCGCGTTCATAGTTTGCATGTTGGGGAAGTACTCGCGGTTGGGCAGCCGGTAGATGGTGTTGAGGTAGATGACTGCCAATCAAGAGGTAGTTCGGTCAGAGGTGCAAGAGAACATGGCGATGACACCGCTACTCACAGTAGACCACGGGCACGGTAACTTCCGTGAACTCGGCGAGCAGCAGGAATTCGGTGCGCCGAAGCAGCTTCAGCGTCTCCTTGACGAACTTCTTGCGCTCCTTCAAGCTCAGCTGGCCGATCACTCGTGCCGAGTCAAACCGCGATAAGTCTCCTCCCGTCGGCATAGCTGGCGCCACGGCGTTCAGTTTGAGCGCTGGAGTCTTGGACGGCGACCCCGGTCCGTCCTGGTTTTGGTGGCTTTCCGGCATCGGGGATACGGCGGTGCCCAGTTGTATCGCGCTGGAGATACAGCTGAAAGTCATGATGCGGTGTTGGGGGAAGGATTGGACAACTGGTTCATGACGATAAGGCGGCAGCGGCTCGACGAGTGTGTCACTGACCAACCTGGGTTCTCCAGCTATGGCGTGTCCGTTTGGAAAGCCGACGGTGCTGATGGATGTGCGCCGCCATTGCAGGATGCCAGGGCTCGTGTGAATGATGTCAGTCGCGACATTTATAATCTGCTCGCGCGGGATGCCGATCTTGGCGCTGAGCACGTCGATGCACGTCGTGAGGCTGCGCAGCCTCACGAGCGCGTGGGAGGCGCCAAGGAAGTCCATGGTCATTAGCAACACGCTCGTTGCCAAAGAGTTGGCGTTCTGCATACAGCAGGACACGAACAGCGCGTTGAACACCTCGACGTTGAACGTGAGCAGCACCGGCTGCAGGTCTTCCATGAACGTTGAGAAGTGGTTGAGCAGGAGCTTTTCAGCTAGCTTGATGACTGGTAGCACGAAGGTGAAGAAGAACTGGCCGGTCGGGTTGTCCTTGAGCAGCAAGAACAGGTGGTAGAAGAGCGGATAGACGACTGCAAGGCTCGAGGTCACTTGGATGATGATGGCGAACTTTTTTAGGTCGGTGCGGACGCACGGATCGGCCCTTAGCTGGGGGCCCAGGTGCACCCACAATGAGGCGCCGATGAATCCGATCCATGGTATGTCCATTACCAGGTAGCCGAACGGGACGGGGAAGCCAATGGCCACGGACAGCGCGAAGTGGAGGGCCACGTGGGCGCTGGCGACGATCGCTGTCATGACCAGGAGTTGCTGCCACGACTGCGGGAATCGGCGCACAATGAAGTGCAGTTGCGCAAACACGGACAGCGTGAAGGCCGCAATGGTGATCCACGCGCGAATCCAGTACGTGTAGTTGGCCACGGCGCCCGCGCGCGGAGACACAAGCGGGATGCAGTCCGAGAGCACCGAGATGGCGAGCGTCGGCAGCGGCACAGACGCGATCACGAGCACATTGTGGAGCGCGTTGGTGCGCGAGATGTAGTGGTGCAGGTGCTGTAGCCGCTCGAGGGAGTAGAAGCCCCTGTGGTCAACGTGCAGTGCAACCCAGCGCGCGTCAGCCCACGCCCATGCTCGCGACAGGCACGAACGCATGCGTCCGAGGGGTTTCCTGCTCCGTTCTTCAGCGGCAGGTCTCTTGTCTGCGCCGTCAGCGCGGACAGTCGACCACTGTCGATGCCCCACGCGCCTTGCCAATGCCTCTCGACAGCCGTGAGGAAGGCGTTGCAACGTACACTCAAGCCCATCCAAGCGGGGCGGCCGCAAAAATAGAAGTCCATTGACCGCATTCGCGACGAGGTCAGCCCTTATTGCCCCGCGAAGCGACGCGTCGCTTCGTGTCCAACGTTCAGAGCTGAGGCGGCAAAATACGAGTGTTCATTCGCCAAAATATAAAGTTCGTATGCACCTACGAATCGAACCTAATTCAAAGCGAACTTAGCAGGTTTACGAACCACGTTGTGGGTGGCGGGCGGCTTGAGCTCCAGAAGACCAAGCGACCGACCAACCGGCCGCCCGACCGCTCCATCCGCCCCTCGCCCGCGCCGCTCGTGCTCGTGCTCGTCCTCCGCCGCGATGTTTATGCTCAAGAAGAAGAAGCCGCAGGTCGACACGACCGCGCAGCTCAAGGCCGTGGCCTGGGACCTGGCCAAGATCGCGGGCGTGTTCGTCGCCATCCGCGCCGCGTCCGTGCTGCTCAACCCCGAGTACTAGGCGCCGCCCAGGAGCGGGAGGAGCGCGCGCCGGCCCGCGTTTGGCTGCAGACCGAGGGCTTGGCGGCCGCGCTTACAGTCGGAGCGCGTGCGTCGGCGGTGGCTGTAGAGCTGATGCGGACCTCCCGTCTCCATACACTCGCCGGGTCGGTCGTGTCGCCGCTCGCCGTTCCCTCCCGCCACACAGACTCAAGGCATGGCTTTCGGCATGCGGCATTTACAGGAAGGTGCAAAATATATTATCTGTTTTGCTGATTGGTTGCCGCTGCTGCCTCGCGCTGTGTCATGACGGCGGCGGACAAGTGTGGGGGAACACGCCACGCTCTAATGGATGGACGCAGTGCAGTGCAACGCCGAGAGTGCGTCTATTCCTCGTCGCCGTCGGCGTCGTCGCCCTCCATCTCGTCGTCCTCGTCGTCCTCGTCGTCCGCGCGCGCGCTGAAGGCGTCTAATGCCACGTTGCACTTGTCGACGAGCACGTTGAGCGCCTCGGGCAGCAGCTCCTCGGGCTTGATCATGCCGACCGACTCGACGCTGAAGATGAAGTGGTCGCTCTTGCGGCCGAGCGCGATCCGGTCGTTCCACTCGGGCTCGCGGATGCAGTTGCGGCACATGGTGCAGCTACGCGCGTCCTTGACCACGGCCGTGGCGGCCCCGCCGAGGTCCTCGATGTCGAACACGCCCGTGGGGCACAGCGTCTCCTTGAGCTTGCGCGCGTCGTCGCCCGTCACGGGCTGCTTGAACTCAATGTGCGGCATGAGGCGGTACGAGGCCGTCGCGACCGGCGAGAACTTGGCGTGGTCCTTGCCCACGCCCTTGCGGCAGTGCGCCTCGAGCGCGATGCTCTGTCCCGGACGCAGCTTGGCGATCAGAATGTCCTCCGACACGGGCCGGATCGAGCCGAACCGCTCCTCCTGGTTGCCCTGCGGCACCCACTCGAGGTCGCGCGAGTAGACCGTGGCGTGCTGCGCCTTGGACGGGTCCTTCGGGTGCGCTGGGTCGGCCGTGCACGTCACGTCGAGCTTGAAGACGATCGTGTTCTCGTCCGTGGCCTCGGCCTCCTCGTGGTCCGGGAACGCCTGGAACTCGCGCGGGTCCACGTTGAGCGGCACGAGGCCGAGTCGGTGCGCCAGCACCTCGTCCTGGATGATGGACGAGTTGTTCCAGATGTACACGTGCTCGATGGCCATGGTCGGCACCTCGGCCAGCAGCACGCGCCGCAGCGCGTTGGCCACCGACGCGTCCACGCCGAGCAGGTCGAACACGATCTCGTCCTCGCTCAGGCTCTGAATCTTGACCTTGACGCGCTTCTTGAACTGCTCCACGAAGTCGTAGCTACTGCCGCTGTCCGCGTCCGGCTGCGCGGCCCACAACAGGCGTTAGCACGCGGCGGCCCGCAGATCATCCATTGGGTTTGAGAGCAGGACGTACGACGTGCGGCGCGTCCGCTCCGACGCGCACGATCTTGGCGCTCGACGTCTTGGCCATCGTGCTGGCTGGCTGGCTGGCTGGGCGGCTATGTAGCCGCTTGGCTGACTGGCGGGCGGGGAGCGCGCGCGTTAGGGTGCTTGTTGGCCGAGGACGTCGAGCTTCGACTTGGCGCTCGGCAATGAAGTGCACGCAGCACCAAGCGACACCCGGCCGGCCAGCCATTCCAGCGGTTAAAACCTTGCGGATAGGAATAAAACCTAGCTAGACACACCGAATGCGAGTCGGTGGCGCGAGTGTGCCGCGACCTCCCTCACCACAGGAATGAGCAGCAATATGGACGGATGGATGGACGGACGGACTCCAAGGCGTTCGTCCGTCGCTCATGGGGACTGCGCACGTTCTCTCGGCCGCGGACGCCGCTGGAGCGCAGGCGACGCTGTCCGCACGTGGCTTTGTGCCTTGTTTCCGTGCCAGCGAACCCTCCTCCAGAGCGGCAGTCAGGCGAACGAGCGAGCGCGAAAAATGTCAACCGCGTGCCTCTTTTCATTGTCGTGCCCCTCTCTCCTGCTCCATTCCCTCCTCCGTCCGCCCGTCCGTCTGTCCGACCGGCTGGACGGCATCCAGCGGCGGCCACTGCGTTCGTCTCCCGCCCTAGCACCGCAGACACGCGCGCTCTACACGGAGCGCTCGAGGAGGCAGAGGAGCGCGCTGTCCGCTGTTTACTTGGTGTACGAGATCTTACGGGTCTTGAGCGGCGCCCACTTGACGCGCTTGTAGTAGCCCGTCAGCAGCACCATGGCCGTGAGCGCGATCACCGACTGCATGCCCATCTTCTTCCGCACGTCGTGCTCCGGCTCCGAGGCCCAGGCGAGGAAGACCGACACGTCCTTGGCCATCTGCGACGTGGTGGCGGGCGTGCCGTCCTCGTATTCGATCTGGCCGTCGTTCAGCTGGCGCTCCATGGCGATGGCGCCGCCGCCGAAGTACGGGTTGTAGTAGAGGCCGGGCAGCAGCTCCTTGCCCTCCGGCGGGTCGACGTAGCCCGTCAGCAGCGCGAACAGGTAGTCCACGCCGCCCGGACGGCCCTTGACGATGAGCGAGAGGTCCGGCGGGATGGCGCCGTTGTTGGCGGCGGCGGCGGCCTCGTCGTTGGCGTACGGCTTGGGTAGCGGGTCCGACAGCTTGCCGGGGCGCTCGAACATCTCGCCCTCGTCGTTCGGGCCGTCCACGACGTCGATCTCGGCGGCCAAGGCCTTGAGCTGCTCCTCCGTGTGGGTCACGCCGATGAGGTTGCGGAAGCAGATGCGCTCCAGGCTGTGGCACGTCGCGCACACCTCCTTGTACACCTGGTACCCGCGGCGCACGCTGGCGTAGTCGAACGACGACAGCGGGCCCTTGTGGTCGAAGCCGTACGGCAGCGCCTCGATCTGGTCGCCGCTGAAGGCCGTCACGCCCGTCAGCACCGACCCGCCCAGCAGAGCGCCGGCGCCGACCTGCGCAGCCGCATTGCCAAGCACACAGGTAGCGAGCAGAGCACACACACACACACACACACTTGAGGTCAGACGCCGCGCCGACACTATGGAGGATACTATGCTGCTTGATGATGCGGGGCGTTTTGGTGGTGCAGGCCGAGCCAGTCGACCGGTCGAGCGGGCTCCGCTCCTGCCACCCCAACGCCCAGCACACACACACACACAGCTATTATAGAAGCGGAGGACGCACCTTGGCGGCGCGCTGCATGAATTGCGGCACGCGGTTCATCGTCGCTCGGCAGTCGCCCCGCTTTCTTCCGTCTGCCTGTCCGTGTCGGGCTCTGTCTGTGTGACTGCCAGGCTTGGAGGCCCCCCCTCTCGTGATCGAGCGGCCCCGAGCCTTCACGACCGCACCCTCCAAACCCCACAAGCCGAGCGGCCAGGGGATGCAAAAAACACGCACGGCGCGAGGTTATATGCTGAAAAACCTAAGGTTTTACCGATCATTTGTTAGGTGCGACACGAGCCTCCCGCGCTGTATAGATGTCAGCCGTCCCTGGTTTGTTAGGGTAGACAGTCGAATTTGGTGAGGCGGGTCATCCCTCCGGTACCTTTTGGTGGTCTTCGGCCGGACCTATAGCTGTCGCGGACGCGGTACTCCGCTCGCGATCCGTTGTTCCCCCAGGCCGACCGACACGTCAAGCTCCAAGCCCAAGAAGCGTCGTGCTGTAATACACTGTAGCGCGCGATAATGGTGCGCCTGGCGATCTGACACTGCGCGCGCGGGTCTGCGGACGCACTAACCTCCGTACCGGCGTCCTGTGTGGCTGCAGTCGGCGCTGTTCAGCCTGCAGGGGCTGCTCACGGTCATCCTGCTCTTCATCTGCACGTGCACGTACATCCGCATGAAGTTCCCGACCGTCTTCGACCGCGGGCAGCTGCCGGGCAAGCACGAGGGCCTCGGCGGGCTCTGCTGGAAGGCCTCGCGCATCGGCGAGCGGAAAAGCCCGTACGTGGCCGGCGCGCTCGTCGTCATGGCCGTCCACACGCTCTTCTTCTCGTGAGGAGGCGACCAACGTAACAAGCACGAGTTGAGTGGACTTGTGGTCGGAGCGAGCGTTCTTGCGGCTTTCCCAGTAGCACAGAGCGGTCACTGACAAGGCTGCCAGACCAGCGGGCGTCATGACAAAGGCGTGCATTGCAGCACGTCGCCTATACAGAGCTGACTAGAGCAGGAGGGGACTGACGTCGACGACACAAGGGTCGTTCGTGTCTCTGCGCTCATTTCCCAAGCACCAGTACAATCAGACGGAGACTGTTGTTGTTGCAGTGTGGGTGTATTGGATAGCAACCAGGTTCGAAGCATCTATTCGCATCACGCGGCGCCTCCGCCGGACAGAAGGAGAGGGGGCTGAAGCCACTTCCTAGGGCGGCAACGCACCCATCCGACCAAGAAGACAGATGCACCGGCCGTCATAGACGACAAGAGACCGCCGACCGCTTAGTGCTTCTTGGCGGCGCCGCCCGTCGTGCCCATGCCAAGAGCCGACTTGAACGAGTCGTAGATCCACCACTGCAGACCCGTCAGCGTACCGATCATGAGGATACGCGTCGACAGACCCTTGGTCGCGAGGTTCACGATGCCCGTCTCGCTCGCG
>JAADXX010000599.1:0-18185 GCA_023338025.1 Phytopythium oedochilum
AAGTCCGTGTAGCCGCTGGCCGTGTGGCCCAGCGGCTTGCCGAGCGTATCGCCGTTCGGGATGAGCGAGGTGTAGCTCGAGTAGGCGCTGACCTGCGCCACGGCGGCGGCCGACAGCAGCACGGCGGTCTTGAGGCTCATGATATGGAGCGGCGGGTGTCGGGGGGGAGTTCGGGGTCGCTGTGGTTACTGCGGGGCGCGGGCGATTCCGGAATGATAGAGGAGGTCGAGGCTTCGGCATGGAGGAAGAGGAAGAGGAAGCGGCGATGGTGCGCTCGGCACCGCGGAAGCAGCTGGTTTCGCGTCGACCGGGTGCGGGGGTGCGGGTAGCCGCTTTGCATAGTGGGTCCAAGTCGCGGAGAGCAGAAAACCGGCTGTTCACGCCGTAGCTGGACCCCCAGAACGCGATCAGCAGCTGGCATACAAGAATGCAGTCCAGTGCTTTTTTACAGTACTCTACCCTGCAGATCATCGGAACCGATCGATGTAAAGAACCGAGCAGCCTCCAAGAGGCACGACCGACTCGTTCCAAGTGCCGAAAGCGTTCGTACAACAACATGCCTTAGTGTCGCTCCTGTTCATGCCGTAGAGGCACTCGTAGTGGCCGCTCCCATGCAGTCTCGGACAGCGTAGTGTCTCGAATGTATATTGATGGGTCAAGGGGTAGTGACATGCACGCCGCCACGGCCGCGGCCGGCGCGCGCTGAGCAGCGCTCAGTACGCGCCAAAGTCCTTGAACTTGTTCTCAATGTCCTCCTTGAGCTCCGGGTCCACGGCGTTGCGCACGCCGATCAGCGCCTTGGAGACCGCCTCCGTGGCGCCGATCATGGGCCGCAGCACCGCCACGGGCACGGCGCGGATCACCGAGCGCACGTAGCCCTGCGAGCCCGTCTTCTTGTACTCGACGAGCGGCACGGCCACGATCGTCTTGGCCGCGACCTGCAGCTCGCGCGAGAGCGAGTCGTACGCCTGGTACAGGCCCTCGGTCGCGTTCGACGGCTGCTGCGCCAGGTACTGGCGGCCGCCGATGCCTCCGCCGGCGTCCTGCGCGTTGCGGATGCCGCCGCCGCCCATGGTCCGCGAGTTGCGCTTGATGCGGCTGCCCGCCTGCCGGTACTTCATCTGCCGCCGCCGGTGCGCCGACGAGGCCGAGACCGCGTCGTCCGCGTGCTCCAGCAGCGCCTGCGTGCCCTGCGCCACCCTGGACGCCGTGTTGAGCGTCTCGATCGTGACCGACTTGAGGAAGCTCTTGGCGCCCTTCTTGATCCCGCGCACGAGCCGCCGGTCGCGGTTGTAGTGCTCCATCGGCAGCAGGATCAGGTCGGCCGCACCCGAGCCAATGTTCGCGAACGGCCGCAGCGGCGGCATCGACACGCTCGCGACGCACTTGTGGATCTGGTGCCGCGAAATGTCGTTCACCCACGACATGAGCACCTGCTCGCCGAGCGCCGGCCAGCCGTCAATGCCGCTCATCTTGACGCGCCGCAGGACGAGCTCCATGCCCTCGAGCACGAACAAGTTGATCACCTCGAGGTAGTCGCCCGCGCGCAAGGCTGCGTAGTCCACGTGGTTCGGGCGGTAGTCGATCTTGATCTTGCACGGCCGGATGTCGATGCTCTGGAAGAACCAACCGCCGAGGCTCACGGGCGTCTCGTTCATCTGCTGCGCCGCCGACGTCATGACCGACATCTCGGTGCCTTCCACGCCGTGAGGGGCCAAGTCGGCGTCGTCGTCCATGCCGTTCTCGCCTCCGCTCATCGTGAACGGCGCCTTGTTCTTGCCGCCACTGCTCGGCGACCGACGCCGCACGGTCGGGTCCTCCTTCGGCACGAACTGCCGCAAAAAGTTGACCACCTCCTGGTCCAAGTTGATGCGCAGCGGCAGCAACCGGACCTTGAGCCGATGCTCCTCGCACAAGTTCGGGCCGGGCCGAACTGTCATCAGGTGAACGTGCACCATGCTGCTGCCGCTCTCTCGCGGGTGCGTCACGTCCGACTTCCAGTAGCAAATGATCTTGCGGATCTGAGAGGTCGAAATGTAGTCTAGGATCTCCATGTCGCCCAGTGCGAACACCGCGTTCGACGCAAGAGGCTGCAGCTCGTCCTCGTTGAACATGTCCAGGCGCAACTGGATCCGCGTGACTGTCAGCTCCAGCATCTCCTCCGTCTTGCGTCCGCCCTTGAGGGAACGCTTCCGTGTGGTCGCCGTAGCGACTCCTTGAGCCCCACTCATGTTAGAGGACGCGGGGCGACGGTCACTCAAGAACGTGGATGGCGCACTGCGCGCTCCAGAGAAGAGTGAGCCGTTATCCTCGGCGCCAAACAGGCCACCACCTCCCGAAGGCACGTAATCGTCAAGCAGCGCATTCAGCAGCTGCTCCTTCCGGTCAGCCGACGACCCCGACGTCGGCTTGTCCGCTGCGTCAGCCGCTGCGGATGCTGCATTCTGGGCCAGTCGGTTAGCCTCGGCCGCAGCGTCCCGGGTCCAATCATTGCCGCCAAAGAACCGCATGCAAATGTTGAAATTGCGCAGTAGCACGCGCTGGGTCACGACGGGCGGTGTGCCGTCGATCTTCCGCGTCGCATTCTCGCGCGCGATGCTCTTGATGGCATCTTCGCACTCCTTTTCACCAAACGACAGCGACGAAGCTGACCCGCCGATCGGTACCTCCACGTGGTGCGGATAGATCCGAGACGGAGGGCCAGTAGGTGTCGATCCGTCCTCTCGCACCTCGTCGTAGAACCAGCGTGCTGTCGGTTCATCCGGCGGCGATAGCTGCGCCGGCGCGAACGATGGCGCTTGACTGCTCGTTGTTGAGCTGAATGAAGATTTACGAAGCATCGGGATCGGGTGCGACCGGTCCGCTCCCCCCATCGTCGAAACGGTTGACTCGCCAGCTTCGCTGATGCGTCCGAGCTCCTCTTCCTCCTGCATGGACTCCGCCTCACGCCCGTCGCTTGATTCGAGATCCATCAAGCGGTTGAAAGAGGTCTGCAGCTCCCGGTCCATCGTGAAATCAAGCTCCACTTCCATACCTTCGTCGTCACCGGCGTCGATAATTGACATTGACAGCGCGTTCGGCGCGTCATGAGCGTCATCCGAGGCGTCATCGCTATCCTGCGAGTCGCCATCGCCGAAGAACTCGAGGTGGTGAGAGAACGATGACCCTGTCTCGTCCGTTTGCAACTCGCTGAGCTCGACGTCTTGCGGTGGGTGGAGTCCCCACCAATTCTTCGATGCTGCAGGGAATGCACCGACGGGGAAGCGATCCATGTCAAACTCATCCTCCTCCGAGTCCGCCGCTCCGTCACTGTCCTCCTTCTTCGCTTCTCTTGCCGGAGAAACAGAAGCCTTTGACTCCAGCTCCCCCAGGTTATTCTTCGGCGAAGACTCGTCCACCGGCTCGAAACTCGACTGGGACCACGCGTCGTCATTCTCCTCCGGCTGGCGACTCGGAGGAATCCATCGTGCAGCCTGCTCCTCTGGAAGCGAACCGACTGGGTGGCTATCAGCAAGAGAATTCGCTCCAGACGTAAACCACGGATCATTCAGCATGGTCTCCGACGGTTCAGCGCTAGGAGATACCGGCGCAGCGGCCTCCATCAAGAAAGCACCCGGCGCGTCATCCATGCCATCGAGCAAGCGATTCTGGGAGTAGTAGTCCTCGATCACCAGCTCGTTGATGCGTACCTTCGGCTTTTCCTCGCGTGGGTACTTGCTGCGAAGCTCGGTCGCTGACATTTCATCGTCCCGCGGGGTAGCGTGCATCACCATCCGTTCCTTTTCCTTCTGCACAATATCGAGGCGTGTGCGGAGCAATCGCGCCTCTGTGTCCGTCGCTACCATGGTTCCAGGAAAGATCCGCTTCCCGCCACCAAACGCATTCTCGTCAAGCTGCGACAAGATGCCCACGCTCTCCGTCTCCGCTCGAGAGTCGACGCTTTCGCTGACTGCGGCGCCGGACGACAACCTGCTTCGCTCAATGGCTCGAGACAAGTCCGACGTCCCCCAACTAGTTGAATACTCATGATTCGAGCCAGCCGAAGTTGACGGAGCGAACACGCCCGATGTCGGCGTCACTGAGGTACCAATTGGCCGAAGCGAGGCAGTTGCGGGGCTCAAGTTGGTGATCACTGACACGCCAGCCGAGTCGTTGACGCGATCCAAGCCCACGTACGCTGTTGTGTCCTTCGGAGTCTGCTCAATCGCCAGCTGGTCGGCCCAGTTCGACAGCAGCTCGATGAACGTGTTGAACGAGTCGAAGCAGGCATAAATATTCGCAGTTCCGAGATTCAGCTCGATGGACAACTCTGGGAATGCCGGCTTCTTGTCCTCGAGCGTGCCCACGCCAGGAGCACTTCCTTTCGGAGGGGGCACGACTGCGCGCAGAAATACGTCCACAACGTCCATGGTGATGAGCTGGAGGAAGCCGAACTTCTCTAAGAAGGTCTGAAGCGACGGATAGTCGGCGCCCGCACCAACGTTCGTCGCAAAAGAGACGGATCTTCGGCCGCTGCCTCGACGCTTCGTGAACAGCTCTTTCCCGAGGATAGACTCGTCAACGTCGTCATAACTTGTGCGCGACTGGGTCAAATACAGCTCCATGTCGTTCGCCGTGATTTTGTATCCTTGCATGACGGCGGTGCTGACAACGTTTGACGACACACTGACGGTGCCGAGCACAATGATGGCTCGAGACGTCAAGTCGATAGGCGCGTAGTCCACCAGCGTGTCATATAAATTCACAAACAGCTTTGTGAACACTGTCTTCGGCGCGACTGCCAGGGTGACTGTTTCGAACGATCCATCCTGGATCGACTTGAACAGCTCCTCGTACTCGTCCGGCGACGTACTCGCCGAATCAAGCGGAATAATCGGAGCTGGATACTCCATCAGCAAAATGTCAAGCATCTGGAACAGCCACTTCGAGCGAACGTCGTAGCGCAAACTCAAGTGCGACAGGTGCAGCTCGACCTTCATCTCCCTCATCTCGTTCGTCTGGTCAACGATATCGACGCCGAAGAACAACAGCGGTGCATCTGAAACGCCGTGCGGTGTCCTGTAAATGATCGGCGCGACCGTCTTCGTCGACGAGTCTTCTTCGAGTAGCGTGATATTGTGAGCGACCACGTGGACGCGGGAAACAAGCTGACTCATCCACTGCGACACCTGGAAGATCTTGAGCTTCTCGAACGCGAAATGATACGAGAACAGGACCTTCTCCGTCGCCGGTTGGCCACCATTCTGGTCGTGGTTGTTCAGAGCCGCCTGCAAGTCGCCAGGCACAGCGCTCTGCTTCGTTATCTCGACGTAATCGCATATCTTCAAAGCTCCCTCTCCGATGAGAATCTGAGTGCTCATGTAGCTGGCTTTCAGCCGACTCCGGAGTGAGGACGTCGAGAGCATCTGGTTGAACGTGTTGACGTCGATGGGGTTAATCATCAAGAGCGCGTCGAATAACACCATGAGTCGGTCAAGAGACGACTTGAACAGCTCGCCGTCGGCCCTCGGTACGGAGATGTCGACGGAAATCAACGCCGAAGCCGCCGCGCATTCTTCAAACTGCACTGTCCGCGCAACTGCGTCCAGACTCCATCCGTTCAGCCCGACGCGGCCCCCATCGTTATCGTCCCCATCAACGTCCTCTCTTCCGCTCGATGACAGTACATCTGATGCTTGGCTTGCATCTTGCGCCAAGTTCTGCTTCGATGAAACTGCTGATCGAACCTCCGCAGGTGTTGGCGTCTGAAAACGAAGTCGGATCTTGCACGACTCATTCGTCCTGTCGTCCCGCTTGACCGTGAAGAGGGTCGTCTTTTCCATCCGCGAGCTGCGCTGACTGTTGCCCTCTGGGGTGACAAGGACGACCTTACCGGCATCGAACCTGGCGTCGAACTGCGACATCCACGGAAGTCGGGTCTTCTCCGTCGGGAAGGCGCACTCAGGGTCGATGTCTGCATCGGACGAAAGGGAACTCACCCGCACACCCTCCAGAGTCACCACTAACTTGTCTTCACACAGTCCTCGCTTAGATGACTTGCCAAAGCGAATGAGGTCGCTGTTGACCATGGGGAAACGCAGTGTCACTTGTACACACTCGGACGTCAAGTCAAGCCTCTTGTCAAACTCGTCGGCCGGCTTGGGTTCTCGAGGAGCCAAGGCAGCCCCACCTTTTGCTGAAGGGTCCTCAAGCAGAGCCATCAGACGGTGGGCTCGATCTAGAATGTACATATCCCACTCGAACAGCAGCGGTTGCGCCTTGGCCTGCACGCTGAGAGCCGACACACCGGGTCCTTGCTCTTCGTTCTTCATGTCAAGTCGCACTTGGACAGACAAATTCGCGGACAGGTGTACCTTTCTCCCGGTGGCGGGCGAATAGTCGGCAAACTTGAGAATCTGAGTCGACAGCATCGCCGTCTCGTCTTCGACAATGTCCAGGGACATCCTGGGTAGGATCTTCTCCACGACCTCAAGCGTTCCGATCGTTAATGTGACTATTGTATACCCGGAATACGTAAGGCTGGAGCAGATGACATCCTTGAAGACAATCTCCAGCCGCTCTTGACCATCCACGGAAGGCAAAGACTTCAGTCTGACTGGTGCTGGTGGACGTTGCGAGTCACTCAAGCCAAGATCCTCATTAGGCTCTTCACTCTCGTCGTCGTCGTCCGGCAAGTCGTCATACAGGAGCACAATCTGGAACTCGAGCAGGTGCAGCTTCACGCGGTTTTGAAGCTGCCTCGACAATCGACTTGGGCCTCCAACCGTCGATCGCGACAGCACTTCGTCCTTTTCCTCTTCAGCGCTGCCGTTAATATCGTATCGAGCCGACGCGTACATCGACTGCCCCATCATCGAAGTTCTGCCGAAAGCACCGCTTTCTTCCATCATGACCGAACCCGCTGCGCCTGTTTCGCATTCGAAGAAGTCGTCCTCGTCGTCCAAGTCAGACAGACCGACGCTCTCGACACTCTCCGCCGACGACAGCTTCCGAACTTGAATCACCGAGTCCTCCAGGGCATTGGATCTCGACGCGTCTTGAGTGCCGCTTCGAGTCGCGCGACGACTCAGCTGCATCAGATCTTCATGCGTTTGCCGATACTGCGTCAATAGTTGTTCGATTCGCTGGAACTCCTTGTAGGACAAGTCCACTCCTGCCGTCTCCGTTTCGCCTTGCGTGGCTTCGTCTATCAGCCATTTCGGCCTGGAGTCGCAAACAGACTGGTACATTGACGCTGAGCCGAAACCCGCATCGTGCGAGTGGGTCGTTTCGCCTTGCGTGCCTGCGGAAAACGCGTCGATGAGCTTCCCGAACTCGGGAAAGTGCTGTGGCTGGATCACCATCCGGATCGAGTGGAAGAAGATGTCGGCATCCACTGTCGGGGCCTCTAGCGCGTCGTAATGGGACACCTTGACCTGGACATAGCACTGTCGTGATCGATCGCTGTCCATGAACGGGTGGACAACCAAGGTGTCCAATTGCGCAGCGAGAGGCTCATCGATGCCGTCGTCGTCTGAGCTTAGGTACAAGTCCATGGTAATCCCGCGGAACTTGATTCCTTTCTGCGAAATGCCGAAGAGAGAGCTCGCTGCCATCGACTGTGCCCCGCCGAGCGTCTGGGAGCCGTACATCCCCGCAGGATGGTCGAAGCTGCTTCGGCCGTATACGCTTTGAACTTCGGCCGCCGACTCGTCCGTCAACTGTGCCCACTCTAGTCTGCACACGAGCGCGACATAGCGTCCATTGTACTGCTCTCCCGTCTCGAGCCGCAGGCAAATGTTCGATAGCGTCACCTTGATCTTGGACGTCACTTGCTCAATCCAGCTTGCAACGAAGTCGAGGCCTTCTTGCGATACCTCGTCGACTGGCTCGGTCTCTTTTGCATTCTCGGACGCGTTCTCTGCAGCAGTCGCCTGCTGCGTGCGGCCGGACCCCGAGGCGCTCTGGGCCTCGCGCTCCATCCTCTCCATCTCCTCTCGCTCGTACTTCTCCACGGGCACGAGGACGATTTCAATGTCATCGACTTCCACGAGGCAGCTCTCGCTCATGATGTTGGCGTACGAGATCGCGACCCGCACCGAGCCCAGGTACCCCTTCTTCACACGGAAGGGCAGCCCGGCCGGCTCGCATAGCTCCGCGTTCAGCACGTCCGCGTTCAGCAGCAGGTCGCACAGCTCCATGCGGCCCGAGCGCAGGTGTACGTCGAGCTGGTCCAGGTCGAGCTCGTCGGCGGCCAGGAAGCGTCCGATCATGCGCTTCAGCACAAACTTGTACAGCCGCTTCAGCGCCGGGTCCGTGAGTTGCTTGAAGAACTGCATGCTTGCGCGATAGGTCGTCGTTCCGTGCCGTCACTGTCTACAGCCGTCTTCTGCTCGATGCACGCGCTCCAAGCGCCAACCCGTCGCGCTAACCCGCCCACTCGAGACGGAAAAAACCGCGCGCGTTCAGTTCTTGTCGCGCTCACCGCCCGACAACGCTCGTACGCGCCTCGGCACGCGCGCAACTAACGCGACTGAGACTTCAAGTCGGCGGCCGAGGCCCCCTTCCGCCCTTCCCGCGCGACGGACGCGCGCCTGGCCGCGTCCCGACCGCGCCCGCGCTTCTCCCCCTTCGTCTCCCGTCGCCCGCGCGCTGGTGGCTCGGGGACGGAGGCCGCGCGTTCCCTGGGAGGCCGCGCGCGGGTCGTATCGCCGCCGGCTTTTCTCGCTTGTTGCAGGAAAAAGGCCGAGTCTGCTTCTTCCTCGCTTCGAAGAAAAACTTCGGTCGTTCAATCTCGTGCTGTTTTCTTCCGTCTGATCGGACTCAGACTCAGATGTGAGTTTCAGATGTGAACGCTTCAAGGTATGAGTGATGGTCGCTAGAACGGGTTGAAGCCGTGGTCGTCAATGTTCAAAGCGAAGGTACGACTGAAGGTCCTGCGGTCGCCTCACGGGGCAATGCGCGCTGTGGTGACGTGTCACGGCGTCTTGAGCGCCACGCGGACGCGCTCGAGCCACATCCTCGTCGTGTCCGGCGACGCGGTCGTCAGTCTGGCGCGCGTCTTCATGTTCTCGAACCTGAGCTCAACCCACTTCACGGCCTCGCTGTCGCTGTCCACGTCGGCGCTTGCGTGGGTGATGTGCCCGAAGAAGTCGGCCCAGCGACCTTCCATGTTGATGGTGAAGCCAGCGAGGGTTCGCCCCGTGAGCACGCAGTACATGCGCTGTGGACTCGACCAGAGCCACGTGAGCGCCAGCCGTGTCTTTCGGAAATGCGTCCATCCAGCGAAGCTAGTAGCCATCGCGGGTGGGGCGAGAGCTGTCTTGCGCAGAAAGATGGAGCCGTCTCGGCGGCGTGCTTGCCGCTCCACTGCCGCGGCGAACAGCTGAAGCCATTGGTCGTAGTTGGCAGTCTGGTGGTCCACGTGCACCCACAGACGGTATCCCGACGCGCCGACGAGAACGAGCGTGCGGTTGAGCTGCGGTAGGCGCTCGACTGCGGCGATCGTGTGCTCGCGCACGAGACGGGCGCCCGGCTCATCGCTGGCGTAGCACGTGAACAGCGTCTCGTCCAGCACGCAGAACCGCCATATGAACTCGCGCTTGAGCCGATGTTCCACACACAGCCACCCAACATACACCACGTCGGGGTCGTACAGGTGCTTGAACGCCGACGGCGAGCCGGCGGTGCGTGCTCGGCGGTGCGTCGCCATCGTCTCGGTCGCCGAGTCGGGCCGCGAGCTGGACAGGAGCGTCAGGCCGGTCACTCCGAGCGGATTGGACCCCGGCAAGCTTCTTGCTTTCGCCGACGGGTCCGCGTCCGAGACCGTGCGGAGCTTCTTGAGCGTGGTGACCGCGCGCAGGCGGCGATGCAGCGGCAGCGGCGCGATGCGCTGCTCCATCTCGCGCGCCGTCGTCGGCATCGTCGTCGACTTCTTCATGCCGAGCAGCAAGGAGTAGTGTAGGGACCACCGGTCGGACACCAGCGTGTTGACTCGTCGTCTTGTTCGCCGCCACACGGATAAGACTGCATTTCGATCGAACAATTTGAAATGCGCGACTACTGCAACGGAGAGCGGGCTAACTCATTGTCAGGATCACAGCAACTAAGATGCAGGACATTGCACCGGCACGAAGTGCGCATGAACGCTTGCGCATCATGCAGTGCGAATAGCGCACGTAACTCTTACAGCGAATATGCAACCGGTGTACTGGTCACCAACACCATTTTGCAGCCACCACAGGCTAGATAGGTAAACAAACGGTGGTAAATATTTTGTTGGGCTCGACTGCCGGTCAGTGACATCTCCGAGCCAGCCAATATCTGTGGTGTTGGAGAGCCAAGAAGCTCCGATGCCCATCCGCGGGCTGTTCGAGCGTATTGAGGACGCAGTGCCAACCTTGGATTGGGCTCACTACTCCATTCTCTCAGCAGTGCGCAAGAGTGCACCGCTCATTCGCTCGCCCCGCACCAGCAGCTCCGCGAGTCGCTGCTGTCCCAAGTGCTCGGCCGCGTGCTCGCCCCAACGATCGCACGCTTCTTTCGCAGCCTCGTACAGCTCTTTACGCGTCTCCAGCTCATGAAGGACCAGGACACGCTAGCCTTCAAGCGCCGGCGAACCTTGTACGAGCGCTGTCGCGGCAGTCCCTGGAGGCAGTGGTGCAACTAGGCTCATCGGGTGAACAAGCCTATTTGTGCGAAGCATCAGTTTTCAAATAACCTTAGTGATGAAAAGTTGAATATACCTATTTCAAGGCTTTATAAAATAATAGTGAATTATGCCCTTTTTAGAACGATCAAAGCGACATGCCAGCGAGCGAAATGGACTTTCGTGGGTGAGTGGGATGCGGGAGTCCCTTCCCATACAAAAATCAAGACAGAATCCATCGAAAAGATCCAGAGTTGCGTCCAGCCGCTCCGACTTCCAAGACGGTACCACCCACCCTCGGCACCACCGCGCGCGGTGCGCCGCACACCCCACATCCCAACGCTCTGCGCCGCCGCCAAGACGCCCTAGAGACAGCGCTTCGACGCCATGGAGGCGCTCCAGCAGCTCAAGCTCTCGCTCAAGCGCTTCGTCGTGGACGCGGTGCTCGCGCCGCTCTGCGGCGGCTGCGTCCGCCTGCTGCGGCGCCACTACCAGCGCATCAACGGCACCGGTCCGCACTTCAGCTGAGCGCTCGGCCTCCTTCCTCATCACACAGTGGAGAGCGCACTACTCCCGCCGAGAACCCAGCGCGTCGTAGCTTGTATAAATAGAGACTCGGCAGTTTTCATCACCTCCTCTCTAGCGTCACTATCGCCGCTCTTCTCCCGTCACTGCGAGCTCGAACAGCGCTCCACGACTGCCAGCGATGACCAAGCGTAGTTCACTGTCCCCTTTGATGTCACTGCTTGTGGTCGCGCTGCTGCTGTTGTCATCGGTGACGGCGGCGTCCAATAGCGAGGAGCCCGGGACGCCCGTGTGCCAGCGCTTCGCCAAGGGCTCGCTGCCCTTCTGCTCCATGGTGGACTACGCGGCCGTGGTGGACGCCGCGGACCGGAGCGGCGCCGCCGCCGACGCGCGCGCCAAGTTCTTCTACGAGAACGTCAACGTCATGCTGCTGCGCTTCGGCTGCCACAACAAGTACAGCCTGTACGGCTGCGACGACTGCCGCGACGCGTACAAGTACTGGATCTGCAGCATCAAGTTCCAGAAGTGCGGCGGCGCCGACAGCTCGGACGCGCACGGGTCGCAGCTCTGTCCGCTGCCAACTGCCGCAGTGTCAGCGACGGATGGGGGCGCGAGCTGCGCCTCGGGCGCCTCGGGTCGCTTCCGTTCGTGCCTGTCGCTGTGCGAAGACGTCGTGCGCAAGTGCCCGTACGTGCTCAACTTCCAGTGCCCCACGGTAAGCGTCACAATACTGCGCTTGCAAGTCTGGAGGGTGCTGCTCGCTGACTCGGCTGACGTCTCTGGGCTCCGCGCAGTCCGAGACGGTCTACTTCTCGACCGACATCGCAACTTGCAACAAGCTGGACCGCATGCAGAACCCAGACCGGCCCGACAAGCCGTGGCCGGGCACGTTTGCCGACGTGTAGAGAGTAGCCTTCATTCTCCAAAACTGACGCGTTGATCAGGGATATCGCGCGTGTTGCAGTTGCTGTTGTTGTTGCTGCTGCTGCTCGTACTTGTGGATCTCATCGTAGAGAGAGAACAGGGCGTGCAACGACTGCAGCTGTAGTCCGTCGTATACTGGGATGTCCAGCAGCACGCACACGAGCGTCGCCATCTCCTTCAGGCTGAGGCTGAGCGACGATAGCGCTCCGACCTCGTCGAGAGCTGCAGCGTGCGCGTTGAGCTCCTGCTCGAACTCCTCGGGCCAGAGTTCCATCAAGGACTCCATCGTCGGCATCGGCTTCTTGTAGTAGACTTGGGGAAGCGGCTTGGACGCGTGCGCCTTCGAGACACTCGCTATCCACTGGTCAATCACTTTCGGTCGACGCGCAGCGTCGTCGATCGACCGCACGGCCTCGCTAAGCGATCGCATCTTGCGGTCATTCGACAGCGCGACCTGCATCAGCAGCTCGAGCTCCGTCGTGTTGCTAACGTCTTCAGCTTCGCGCACTACCTCCACACCGAGAGCAGCATCTTCCTGTCCGTCCGGCCGAGGAATCTGACAGGGCCATTCGATTAGCATGGATGATATCCAGTGCTTCATACGCAGACAAGTACCTCGATGCCGTCGTACGGGAGCCCGACAACCGGCATAAGCTCGGGCAGGAACGGCTCCAGACGGGTGCCGATCTCCATTTCCTCCGGCGTGTAGGCTTCAACCAGCTATAGTCGAAGGACGCAACGATCGTCAGCGGAGAGACCCACATAGGACATGAGCTCCTGATGCGACCAGCCTAACACAGTGACACAACGTACGCTGAACAGCTCCTGGACCTCGGCGGGCACGTGCACTTTGAATGCTGGCGTCCGATCCTTTGATTGAGCGCGCTCCTTCGGCTCGGAACGGGCTTCCCGTGCCGATTCAGTTTCTAGTCGCTCAGGTTGGTGCTTTGGACGCGAATCTCCGGTCATATCACTCTGGGAACCAGCGGTCTCTGTGTGGCACTGCAACTCGTAGTCGTCGTCTTCGCCCTCCCCCTGTTCTATCTGCTGAAAGAACTCCTCGGGTACTGCGTCTCGGTACTGCTCTAGCTCCTTGGCAGCAGTTTTCGGTCGCTCGACGAACATCGTGTTAAGTGCTGACCTCCCGTTCATCTGCCGCGAATCCCCCTCTTCGTCGCTCTCCGATTCGGACGAGCTCGATGTGTGGAACTCCATCGCGCGCGGCTGTTCGTACTCCTTCGCCTCGTACTCATCCTCTTCCACCTTGAAGACGTCGACGTTGCCCGCTTCTAATGCGACCGAAGGTGAGTAGTGGCTTGGTGCGAACGATCGACTCGCCAGCGCTGCATGGTCTCCCTTCTGCATGCCACGTCCAGAATCAATGAGATTATACCATACGAACGACAAGAGCGAGAGCGAGACGATCTCACTTGGGCCAGCGGACTGCCCGGTATCTCGGGCGGTTCGTCCGACTCGGACCCCGAAAGCGACGGAGACCGAGCCCTCACAGAGGCTCCTGCACTGTCGGCAGCCCCTTGCGTAGAGTCAATCGCGCTACCTAGAAAGCCATCACTGCCTTCAGAGCTGTCGCTGATACTGTCATCATCGCCGTCGCTATCCATGTCGCTACTCGAGTCGCTCTTGCCGCTGTCCGCGTCGGCGCGGGGTCTCCGTCGGGTCGGCGACTGCGACGCGTTCGTGTCCACGCTGCTGCATCAAGGAAGGTTAGACGCAACGCGACGCGTCCACTGGACAGAGCTCTACGCGCCTGACTTGCAGCGCGTCCTCCAGTTCGTGCACCTCGTCCATGCTCTGCGTCCGTACGACGTGAGTGCCCAGTGTTCCCGTCGAGACAGCGGTCATCACATCCGCTTGCTCGCACCTGCTCGTCTAGCAGCACGTGCTCGTCCTCCGAGTCGCTCATGCTTCGCTCGCACGCGCGCTATCTACCGACCCAGCCGTCCAGCGCAATGCGCACGCGCTCTAGTGCACCCGCAGGCGTGTCGGTCGCTGCAGGAACCGAGAGCGCCGCGCGCTTGGCCGCATTCCCCAGCACACTGCGCTCGCGTCGCTTGGCGGGATCAACACGTCACTCTTACGAAGTTCACCTTTAGTGACTCTTACTAAGTTCGATTCCATCCACTAAGTGCGCACCACAACCTGCACAAAGTTCGCTACGGTCGCCACATCCAGTGAGTTAGAACGCAAGCGAGAGGTTCCCCAACATTGGCATCGGCAGGTCGACGGGGCGATGGCGGAGTTCCAGGCGGTGATCCTGGCGGGCGGCAGCGGCATCCGGCTGTACCCGCTGACGGAGGACACGCCGAAGGCGCTGCTGCCGGCGAACGGCAAGCCGCTGCTGTGGTACCAGCTGCAGCTGCTGGAGGCGTCGGGCTTCTCGGAGGCGCTGGTGGCGTCGGCGGGCGACATGCTGCCCAAGATCCGCGACTACGTGACGCGCGAGTACGACGGCAAGGTGCACGTCGAGGTGTGCGAGGTGGAGGAGAACTCGGAGACGGCGGACGCGCTGCGCGAGCTCGCCGACCGGATCAAGAAGGACTTTATCGTGCTCGCCGGCGACCTGGTCACGGACGTGGTCGTGCACACGGTGGCCGACTTCCACCGCATCCACGACGCGAGCGTGACCATGCTGCTCAAGCCCGAGCCGTCGGCCGCGGCGCTCAAGGCCAGGGGCGAGAAGCCGCGCCGAGACAAGGACATGACGGACTGCATCGCGCTCGTCGAGGGCAGGCACACGGGCGCCGACGACGACGTCGGCCGCGTCGTGCTCGTCTCGCAGGGCGTGCACATGAGCGAGGACCTGTACATCTCCAAGGCGCTGCTCAAGCGCCGGCCCAACATCACGCTGCACTCGGACCTGTACGACCCGCACTTCTACATCTTCGCGCACTGGGTGCTCGAGCTGCTGCAGGAGAAGAAGTACATCGCGAGCATCAAGGCCGACCTCATCCCGCACCTCGTGCGCCGCCAGTTCCGCGGCGCCGCGGCCTCGCTGCCCGAGGCGCTGCGCGAGAAGGCGGCCAACAAGCAGCAGCTCGCGGCCTCGCTGTCGCTGTCCACGCCCAAGGCGGACCCGGAGGACCTCGTGCGCTGCTTCGGCTACGTGCTGCCGCCCAACGCCTACTGCGAGCGCGCCGACACGACGCCCGCCTACCGCGCGATGGAGGAGGAAGTCGGCGCGCGCCTGCGCCTCAAGCGCTCATCCTCCATTTCAAATTAGATGCGTGCCTGCTCCCGGCGTCCGGTCGGTCGTGACAACACGCTCACTGCCATTAAGGCGACGCGTCCGTTCATCCTGGCCATTGCACGGCGCTTACAGCTCGTCGCTGTGCGCAGAGCGCGTTTCGGAGCGCGCGCGCGCGTCCAGCGCGGCCTCAAGAGCGTCCTTGTCGCCCGCAACCACCGCGAAGCCGCTCGACCCGTCCAGCAGTTTGTCGAGGAACGCGTCGATGGATGCGTCGACGGCTTCCGAGCGCAGCAGAGCTGGTATCCACAAACGCATGGCGTGAGCTATCGATCCACACGTGCTGACCTGTACCAACAGCGCGCCGTACCGGAGTACTTGATCTTTCGCCCAGCCTTGAGCACCACCACGCGCACGTCGTCGCTCTCTGGCTGGCCCACAAAGGCCGTCACGGCCTGGAAGGCTCCGTCCGTAGCGCGTGACGTAAAGAACGCGAACGGATCGCGGCGGTACTTCTTGGCGAGCGCACGGACCGCGTCCGCCTCGACCTCCCTTTGCGCCGCGACGATCACGCACATCTGCTTGTGCGACGGAGACAGGCACTGGTGAACGTCGCGCGGCGTCAGCGCCTGCAGCGCCACCTTCGGCTTCTTCTTGGCCACCTCCGGCGACGGGAACAGCGGCACCGAGGCAAAGCTGGCCGCGGCGGTGTCCGCGCTCGAAGCCAAGGCTTGCGCGATGAATGCCTTGGCAGACGACTCGTCGAGCGAGAGTGCGTCTTCGGCGGCAGTGAACTTGGCGCCAGACGCATCCACAAAGAGCACCGTCGGCAGCGCTTCCTCTGGCGGGATGATAGAGTCACGAATGTCAGTGCGGGTGCCAAGAGCCGATAGTAGGTAGGATAGTAGAGGCGCAAACCTTCGAGACCAAAGTGCTTGGCAATCTTGTCATCCGAGCCAGGCACGAAGCCGATCTGCACGGTCGGCGTCTTCTTCGCTCTCTTCTTCTTCGTGCTGTCCGTGGCGGTGACTGTGAAGTGGTCGGCCACGTTACTTAGCCACGCCGGCGCCTTCCCGCTCGGCTTCTTGCCACTCGCGCGCGCCTTCTTGGCAGGGCTGCCGAAGAAGATGGCCGACGGATGCTCCTTGTGCGTCAGGAACTCGTGCACATGGGCGAACTCGAGCGTCGTGACGAGTCCGCTGCCGACGCCGAGCTTCTTGGCCTCCTCCGAGTTCATGACATGCTGCACGAAGTCGCTGTGCGAGCGTCCACCCTGGTAGTCGCGCGGCCGCTTCTTCTTCGCGCCAAACTCTATCAGACAGCAACACGTTTCAGCTACATGATGAGACCGCCAAAGCCGACGCCGAGGGCGAATGACCGTACCTTTGATGGTCGGGTAGCCCTTGATCTGGTACTTCTGCGCCAGCTTTTTGTTCGCCTCCGCGTCCACGGCGCCAAAACGAGCCTGCATTTGTATGTCCATGCGAATGCCATCGACGCGTTGTTTGTTAGAAGAGCGCCAACTCGCCCTCACACCGTCCCAGCGCCACTCGTACGTGCTGCTTGAGCTTCTTGGCGGCAGCTTTGTACTCCGGCTCGAGCTTCTTGCAGTGCCCACACCTGACAACGCGTCAGTCGAGCCGACGATCGAGCCGCAAGCGCGCGGCGCGGACAGCGCACGCACCAGGGGGCGTAGAACTCGACCAGCCAGTAGGCGTCGCTCTGCAGCACTTCCTTCTCAAAGTTCTCGTCCGTGAGCACCGTCACCGTGTCGCGCGGGCCGTAGTCGCCCTTGGAGACACCGACAGCGCAGCCGAGCAGCGCCACGGCCAGCGCGAGCAGCCGCATCGTCGCCATCTCGACGAGCTTCTTGGCGTCGTCCACGCGGCAAATGGATTGCGGCACTTGGACGATCGGTACATTACAGTAACCGGCACGAAACCGGTACCTATTTCATTTTCAACCAATCATCGTCGTTGATAGACATTATGATTGCCATTTCAACGAAGTTCAATGAAATGTATTGATGGACGCTTCCTTGAAAATTGGAAACGTCCGCCAACGTCCTCGCGCGACTTCAGATATATTCACTTTCGACCAAGTGGCATCGCGGACCCACTGCCACCAAGAAAAAGGCGAGCCAACGACTCACCTTTGGCAGATATTCGAGCAAATCAACCGTGAGATCCCTGAACTCGGGATTGCAGAGATCGAGGTGGGCGAAGGACAGAAGTGTCGTCTGCGCGACGCAACGGAGGACAAATGCATTTACTTCGAGGAGGACGCGCGCAAAGGGCTTTCGCTTAGCGACTTGGCGTCACAGCGCAATTTCAGTGGCTCTATTTTCTCGGGAGTGACGAACCCCACTGAATTATTGACGCATGACTTCCTCGACCATCGCGACGCATACCCCCTTAGTCAACGTCACAGCGCGCTGCGACTCAAGCCCAACACCCAAACTCACCTGAAGGTGACAGTGGACTCGCAGTCAACTGTGCTTCTCGCTTCGCATCGCTTGCTTTGTCTTTCCCCAGGTTGCGATCTCCCTTCGGACATTCCCGAAGACCCTGAAGATTGATCTATCGGCTGTCCTCACAGGTATCAAAGGTATCTATCTTCATTGCTGCCAATTGAGCAGGATCTGTACGAGCCAGAAGATGGAGCGAATTATTTCAGTATTGCAGAAGAGCCATGGCTGAAGGGTTTGATGATCTTGCAAGCATTTACTACTCCTTGGCTCCATTTACGCGGAGGCGCGCCAGGCGCAGGAGCTGGTCGGGAAGGACCGGCGACAGAGCGACGAGGCTAACTTCGAGCACAGAGACGTCGCACTCGAGCAAAAGCTGCTGCAGCGCCATCCGCGACGCCCACTGCTCGACCGGGTCCGTTTGGAGGATAGCATTC